>CAJNOQ010000179.1:0-65131 GCA_905250885.1 Didymodactylos carnosus
TTGTTACTCACTCATGAGTACTCAGGTGAGTACTCAGTGAGTAAAAAAATGTATGAGTACGTATGAGTACTCGTCCGGTTTTTCTAGCAGAGTACTTTTTGAGTACTCACACTTGAGTACATTCACTTGAGTACAAGAAAAACTAGGAAAAAGATGCTTAGGACAGATTTGAACATAGTACCTATAAATTACAAGAAACGAAACAAAACAATCATCGATATGTCGTCTCAAATGCTAAAAAACCGCCCAAAAGTCGGCTACTTGTCGCGCTATATCGACCGACACGTTGGCCGCGATGTCGCCGATTTTCAGCTGACATCTACCGCATTTTCAGCATACTAACAACAAAAAACAGTAACATAACTTATACATGCCTCTTTGTTTTCTCTGACATGAATGGAAACATATGATACATGCTAGACATTGGAAGAAGAAAAACATGGAAAAGCAAGACCCCTACCCATTTTTTATCTCTCAAATTTGAATAGATGAGGGTCTTGCTTTTCCTTGTTTTTCTTCTTTCGATCTCTGGAATGTATCATATGTTTCCATCCATGTCAGAGAAAACAACGAGCCATGTATAGGTTACGTTACTGTTTTTTGTTGTTAATATGCTGAAAATTACCGAATAAACAGGTCGAAATATCGAATGAACGTTTTCAAAACAGCCGCATTAATTAATCTATTCTTGTGTACTTCCTAGTGAGTGTACTTGGTACAAGTACTTGATTACTTCAGTGATCCACTTGGAAAGTACGTGATAAGTTAAGCACTTCGCAAGTACTTGTCAAGTGTTGTTACTTGACTGGCTTCAGCCAAATACTTGGACAAGTCAGTCATCCTTTTCCTTGGCATTGATCACTTGTATATAAACACTACAATATCAATCGTACAATACACTTATAACATAAACTTATACATTTCTACTGAGTTGAATAAACTTAGTAGCCGTGCATTATTTGCTCTACAAAAGTAGGGTAAGTAGGGTATAGCTCCAAAATGTGCATAAAATACAAAATAAAAATAAATGAAACAAGTACTTGACTGATGTGAACTTTTTCACGTAAATTTACTTGCGTTGTCAGCTAAATACTTACGTTTTACTTGTCAAGTACTTGGCAAGTAAATTTACTTGGAAAAGTCATAAAGTATAGTCCTCATTACTTAGCCCAAGTACTTGCGCAAGTACTTGACTCAAATACATTCACTAGTATAGGGCTGTTACTAAAGTGTTAACACTTTAGACCTAGTATCCAGCAAAAAGAAAAAAAACAATTAGGTTTCCGTATTAACACGATTAAGTTGAGCATTTATGTACAAATTGAAAGATGTCGGCTTAAATACGATTTACCACGGGATGTTCTATTCGAGATTGTCCTTTCAGTCCCATTAGAAAGATGGTAGCGCCATCTTTAGTCGCTTGTCTACGTATTTGTGGAAGGTGTTTGCTAGCCTATAGTAATGAACAGTTTGTTTATAATTTGTGCTCTTGTCGTTGCTTCATGAGCGAAAAAGATTTAACGGTATGTAGTATTATTGGAGAGTTTCGGGAATTAAAGTGCTTTTTTAATGGCAGTATAAAGATGCTCTCATTATGTAGCCACCACTATATTGTTTCTACTCCTGCTTCAATTTACACATACAATGCTGTTGTGTTTTTGATAATAGTTGTGTGATTGTCTGTTTCGCAGAAAATGTCCAAATCGAATATTAAAAGAAGATGAATCTAGAAAAAACTTATACTTATTTTTCTCCTTTATCTTACAGTGTAGAGTGACTATGTTCCTTTGTGTTTTCTGCTTTTCTATCGAAGTCTGGAATGACGCTATTGCATCTAATGTTGCTACCTGTTAGTAAAAGTGGCTTTTTGTTTGTCGTTGTGCAAAGGTTTAAAAAATATTTCCTTTGCTAGCAAACTAACTGTATGCATATTAGGAATTCTATTCTTTTGCTGTTCCAGATAGCTTGTGTTTTCTACCGATTCAAATTTGTGGTCCTTGTGTACTTATATTTTACTTAATATTCATTTCAAATGGCGTCATGCTTAACGTTAAAACGACCACTTGAACATGTTGATCATCCATCAGCACGAACACCATCTCCTGCCTCAAAACGACGACGATGTGTTCCGATGACAATAATACAATCACCCGATTCGAACGTCAATTTTGATTCGACTATGTATACAGCAACAGAAATTGCTACGAATCAGTCATCATTTCCTGACATTGAACCAGTTATGTCTTCAGGTAAGTTGTTCACTTTTTGACAGCATAGTAGATTTTACTCAGTTTTTATTTTATTTGTTTAGATGCTTTATTAGAACGTATCAAAGAAGAAATAAAACGTTTACATCGTCGACATCAGTTGAAATCACATGCAGTAGTACAACAACCTTCAAGTCCATCATCAGATTTATCTGAAGAAGAAAACACAGGTGATTTAGCAGCATCAATGACAAATACATCATCCAATGGTAATGGTAGACAACAACGTGATCGTGCTCAAAGTCAACCCTTATTATCATTAAAACAAGTTAACGAAATATGTGCAAGATTACTAAACGAACGAGGAGAAAAAATAAGAGAAGAATATGATCGAATATTGGCTATGAAATTAAATCGTACGTGTTGTATCTAGATATGCATATTTTTAGAAAACTTTTTATGACATTTCTTTTTTTGTAGAACAATATGAAAGTTTTGTTCGATTTACCCAAGATCAATTAACTAGAAGATTTTCGGAATTGCAGTTTTCTTGTAAGTAATATGAGACTGTTTACATCAATTTCCCTAGTATGCTTGGATGTTGATCTTTCAAAAATTTAGAAGTCTTTATGAACGAATTTTGCTTCGTGATAATAGTTTTATAATAATAGTAGAATTCGTGGACTAAGCCAGTGAGCCTCACAATCTACAAAAAAGTTAAATTGAATTTGGGAATAAAACAAGACTTAGTTTAAAACCACAAACTATGATTTATCTCGAACTAATTAACACATGTCTTCTCTTCATTTAGATGTTTCGTAATCGAAGATGTTTTTGATTCGTGCCACTTGATTGAACATTTGTTTATTATTATTCATTTAGCACTTTTACATTAGACTATATATTTATTTATTAGAAGTCGAGAAGATAACAACATGCAACTACTTTTTCTTTTTTATTTCAACGCTATATAAAAACAGTTGAAATTTTTTCATTGTATATGTCGATATTTGGTGCTGGGCAAACTAATTTGTTCTCTTTCTTTTTTTATCATTACAACAAATTCCACATTCTGTTTTTCTTCTTATCTTTTCTCAGACTTTTTCGAATTAACTTTCGTTATCTTGCCATATTTTTCTATTCATTCAGAAAAGAGTGTGATTGTTTAAAAAACGATCTTGTTTAATTTTACACCTACTGCTTGTATTGAAAATAAACAAATAACACTCTTTTTATACGATGATGATGAGTGATAATCACCTCTACAGCTTTATCTTTCGAGAGTCTTTTTTTTGCATCTAAGATGAACTTTTTTTTTGTCTGTCTTTCTCATTTTTTCCTGATGATGATACGTACGCTAATATGTTTGTTTTTATTCTGGCAGGTTGTCACTGTGGCTATTGTTCAGTTTGTACAAAGAAAGCAGATGTTAAAACAAATAGTAATATCGTGAAAACAAAAAGAGGGATGAAACACGAAATTTGTATTGTTACTATTGTTTTTAAACTGTTGTTGTTCGCTGTTCTTGTGTGTATGTTGATTATTTTCTATTTGTGTTCTTTATGATCGACGAAGGAAAATAAAAAATAGCAAATAGTGCTAATATTCACTTAAAAGAAAAAAGTAATCGCTTTACGGATGGATCCTTGTCTTACTGATATTTGACAGAACTGTCAGAGTAAAATGTCAATGACTGTCTGTTGTACTGTTTATTATATAGAGAATATTAGTATATAGGATTAACAGTGATCAGAACTCTATCAAATTAGTTGCAGTAGTAGTTCTGTTAATTCGTTTCAAACGAGAGAGAGATAGAATAGTTATATACTCTAATAGAGTATCACTTCGAACGATGCTGGAAAAAAAAAATAAGTGATTATAAAAATAAACAGATTTATGTTGAAAAAGATGAAGTATAATTTCTGAAAACCATTAATCATTAATAAAGTATAAGCTATAAAAAGTTTTTAGCATATAGACTTTATTGCTAAAATAATTAGACCCATAAATTTATCTTACTATTTATGCAGATTTTTGTTTTATCTTCGTGATTACGAGTCATAGTGGAGATTTCAAAAGCACAGCCCCCATCACCACATTTCAATGGTCATTTTGTTTTATGAGCACTAGAACATGAAAACTGTTTAGTAGAACGATAAAAACATAATCTGTGAGCCATTATTCGTATATAATGAACCTTTCTCTTCTGAACAATATCTATTGATTTATATTCAATATTTGTTAGTTTGTATATTTTATTCATATTCTAAAGTATGTCTGCCACTTTTGATTTAAACTAATTCATTTCTCTTATTGATATTAGAGTATGTTTTGTTTTTAGATGCATTTTATTTTTTGAATTTAATGGTTTCATTATCCGATTAGGTTAATTCTTCTCACATGACATTATCATTCATGTACATACTTTTGTTTTATTTATGAATTATGTATATCAAAATGCAAATAGAACATTTGTACTTGAATCGAATCGCTAACTAAAACAAAATGTTATTTTCACATATAATTGATATAATGCTATATGTATTAGAAAGTTTTCACAAAACCATTGATATTTATGGATGATAGAATTAATCATCGGATATTAAATAGTTGAAAAAACATAAAAACAAGGTTTGTAAAATTATCTCAAATTCATATAGTAAAAAACAGAATTAATATAGAATCTTTGTCATTTTCTCATTCTCTGTAGTCTAAAGCTATATGAGGTAATCAATTATTTTGCGTTTGTCCCGCTCGTTAACTGTTTTATGTTTTGAAAAAGATCATACTTATTAATGATTAACAAACAATGTGTCGACAGTATGTTTCTATTATTAGTTCAGATGGTGCTTTCGAATATATTTTTACAAAACTATGTTTAATTTTTCGAATGTATATCACTTTTTGACTCAAGAAGCGAAATATATAGTACTTCTGTTTATAACTAATGGGATTGGTTACAAATATTAATCGTCGCTAATGTAATGTGGACTAAGTACATTTTACCTTGTCCGGAAATGTTTGATAGTCATTGTTTACTTCTTTTTGCGATTTCTATTTTTATTTGACTGAAGAAAATCAACCTCCTCACGTTTCACTATTATATACTTTTGAAGATCGGTTTTATTCTACTACGAGCGAACAGATTTTTTTCGTGTTTTTCATTGTTTATTTAATTTTTTCACTACTAGTATATAACCACCGAAAACGAGTGAATGTTTCAGTTATGCACATTTTCTAGTAATTTTTTTTTATTCTTTAGGGATTACAATACTTTGAAAAGCAAACGAAATAAACGAATAGAGAATCAAAAAAATTTTTTTTCCTGTTTAACAGAGCCATTAATATTATTTTTATGCTTCTTTTTTTTTTAACACCAGTACTTCATCGCTATTGAAAGTACTGATAGGAGAGAGGGAAATTGTTGCATCAAAATATGATACATATATGCACATAATAGACAGGTTGTTTCTTGTAAAAAAAAAGAAAAAAAAAAAGAAGCATTCTTCCATCAGACCACAAGCATTCACTGTTTGTACATTTCTTATGATTCAATCTTACTACGTCAAAATGAACTTTTGTTATATTATCTATTTCCATCAGTTGTCTATGCTATCTATTTTGAGAGTAAGATAATGTCCAGTTTTTATCCCACTACCAGCAGTCAAAGAAAAAAAAGTCATTAAAATCAGATGACGATTGGAGATAAAAATTGTAAGTGAATTTTTTTTCTCGAGTACTACTTCTGATTCTTTTTTTTACTTATATTATATTTCCGCAACACACTTTACGTCAAATCGTGTAAAATTTGTTTAACTGAAAAAGAATATATAATTAATTCAATAGAAATTTTACATATGGCCATTTGAGTGGGAAAAGCATATTTATCCATTGGATCTGACTGATTAAAAACCTTCCTAGATAAAACTGGTGATTGTCTAGAGTTTAGAGAAATTAAAGTGAACTAGTCTGCACAATTTCTAAAAATGTCATGCTTGATCAAGTTGATATATAGAATAAAAAAGGTGATCCAGTAGAAATGATTCTATGTGTTTGATGCAATGAAAAGCGAAATTATGTTAAGGAGAAAATCTTTAAAATGTGAAATTTTTGTCTGCAAATGGCTTTCCCTTACTAAACTCAACACTCTGACTATTTTTAAAAGATAGTTAGAAATTAACAGTTTTTATTTTTTAAATTGCTCACTAGCAGCATATAATTTAACTGAACGATACTATACAAGGAAAAGAATTCAGTAAGGATGAGATCACTAAAATATAGAGATTAAGAAGAGGAAAGAGGTACCAGTTGCAGGAGATAGAGACTTGCATGTGTTCTTGATAATTGTGTGAGAATCGCTGCTTCAGATAACTTCAACTCAGCTTATTATCAATCTAAAATAGTCGCAGAAAATAGTTCGTAATGTACAATATTAGGGCCGGATCAGGTTTCAGGTATGTAATGTAGAATCGGTTCATGTTTTTTCAGAACCAGACTGTTAACTTTTTAAGTCAGAAAAACTGTACTTATCGCGATTAAGATTCGAGTTCACCTATGACTAGGAGAACTGGAAAAAACAGTTTCCGATATATCTCCCGAATTGTAGCTCGTCACAAAGTTTCGTCCGCAAACACCTCTACATAATATAGTAAACATAAAGTCCGAATGAACCATATTGATCAGATGAAGCGTTGATAGTAAAGTCTCCGTCACCAGGTTTGAATCTTGTGCGTTTCTAAATTGTCGGTTTTACTAAAATCTTGACCTCGGCTCAGAGATGGGCGAGTCACTAATTTTTTGCGTCTGAGTCGAGTCCGAGTCAATAGCCTTCGAGTCGACGTCCGAGTCCGAATTGCATCAAAAATTGACTCAAGTCACCTGGAGTCACTTCAAGTCATTTTCTACAGGAAAACTTCCTCCTGATTCATTTTTCCAAGAACAGTTCTTCAATCCTCTCATGTGACGCGATGTTCTACTTAGAATATTCTCAAATCTCTCTCTCTCTTCTGATACATAACAAATATAATAAACACCGTCATAACAATCCCACGTTGTACATGGCTGACTCGTAAGTGACTCGAGTCAGTTTATCAAGTTTATCGAGTCTTTCACCTCGAGTCCCAGTCCGAGTCAAAGACAAATGTGACTCGGACTCGCCCATCTCTGCCTCAGCTCAAGCTATAGCTGCGAGACAGGATAAAAAGCAAATAGCAGATCATATTTCACTGGATAATTCACTTTTTGAGTTTTCAAAATTGTGCTGATCACCTAATGACGATGTTCTTTGCTGACCTCCGTCGTCTCACGTAAGCGACCTTAATGAAAGATGAAAACGACCTAGATGAAAGTTGAAATTTGCATACAGCAGTAAAAATAGTGGCTGATAATGAAAATTGCATTACAGACATAACTCGACGTGTACGATCTAATCTCTTTCATGTAAGGTACAATCGTCATAGTGTGATAAGAAGGAGAGAAGAAAATAATATACTCTGATAGATAGTAAAAACTTTTCAACAAAAACAAAATGCATCATACCTACGCTAAAGCAAGAAACTTACGACCATCATTCTTGATTAGAGTACCAATAAAACACTTTATTAATCGTTGATTCGATGTTTCGAAAGTGTATGAGTTATAACAAATATTTGGTCAAGAATTTGGTGCGAATAATATTTTATCGATATTTTATTAGCGAAAAAATGTTTTAGACTTTACATTTATTTCCTAAAGCTATCAATGAATAACACCTGGCAGCCCTGATGATGACAGATTAATTTTCGCTTTAGTTTTTCTTGTATTTCAACTCAAAACGTTTATTTTAACTTAATCTTTTTTCTGCTTCTGGTATGCTTATGAAACGCTTTACTTTTATTCTCTGGTATTAAAAGAGGCATATTGTTAAGATAGGTCAGAAACAAAGGTCTAGAATCAACGCAATTTTCTAACATTAAGTGTAGTGCTTTCTCTCAGCATTTACCTAACTTTACTTGACCAATACGTACAAACGAAAACGTTAGTTATATGTATAGCTAAAACCGACGAAAGAACTTCACTTTACACAAAAAAAGTATGCCATCCATTACACATTGAAAATTTAAAAACATCAAAATAGAAACTTTTGAACTCTTTCGAGTTCAATCGAACCGTTCCTATCTCTAGAAACTAGTCTGAAAAGTGAAATCTAATGATTTCTAAAAGTATCATCACTCATAATACTTTACAAGTTATACTGAGTAAACGACTGGTCACGAAACGTGTTGGGAATAGCTATTGAGTGACTCTTTTTGTTTTGAAAATAAGAGAGGGAATAGAAGTTGTTTCGCTAGTTGATTTTCTTTTTTTTCTTTTTCTCAATTCATTTTATAAGATTATTTCATTTATCTTTCGTTTGTATTTTGTATTCCATCCTGTAGCGCGATAATATAATGATAATAATAATCAACTGATAATACAAAATTATTTTTCATTGATATTTACTATGGTTATAGAAAGGAATTTAACATGGTTTCATAATAATAATCAAGGTCTGTCATTTTTTTTCTCTCTTTTTCTCTAATTTCTTCATTACTGCTGAAATCAAATTTGAATGACTTCTGGCAGAACAAAACTAAATATTACGTAGAATGAGAAAATTAATTTCTTGCGCTACCCATGATCAAATCAAATTATGATCATTCATTTTGATAGATATAGCACTAAAAATTATAATCATTCGTAGAAAAGAATTCAAGAGTCAATCCTTATATTATGTAAAAAAAGCGGTATAAAATATTACTACACATCCACATTCAGATAGTTGTAGTGCTAATATTCGGCACATTAAAAATCTAATTAGGAATGCTAACTTTCATATAAATTGTTAAGATACTTTTTTCTAAAAAATCAAAATTTCTGGTCTACTAACGACGTACAGAACTACGATAATAAGAAATACTAAATAAAAATAAAATTTGGTATACTCATGTTTCATCTACTATTTTTTACCTTATTTTGATTGTTCAGATTTGTAAAGAAGAAAATCTTTTTGATAAAGAAGACAATGAATCTTCTGGAAATTTATCAAATATATATTGTTTTAACTATCACGTATATTTCAAGCTGGACGAAAATGATATGTTTTTGCGTAAAAATGATAAATCTAATCGTCTGATATTATTAATATTCAGCTATTTAGTGTATTACTAATACTAAGTAGAACAAGAAGAAATAACTGTTAAAGGTAATCACTATACTTTCAGTTTTAACGTAATCCCACGTACGTTATTGGAGCAAATTAGGTTGCATAGTTATTACTTATACTTATCTAAGGTAAAATATTGATAAAATTTCGGTAGGTTGGTGTTGATTAATTCTAAGTTTCTCGTATTTCACACAAGAAAATATTACAACTTTGTACTTTTTTGTAGAACTTTATGAGTAGTGAGTGTCTAAGGATTGTTTTGTTCTCTGGCAATGTTTTTTGAGCGATAAATCGATCCTTTCTCCCTGAAATAGCGTCTGAATAATATTATAACTGTTATGTTTTGAACATTGTGGTTGTTTGAGAATACCATATAAGATGAGGACCAATTATAACTCTAAAAAGGAGTTTATCATGGTACTTGAACATTCTATAAGAACGAGCAATGTGACTTTCTCTGTTTAACAATGGAAGCTCCTTGCTTTATGAAAATTTTCTCGTCGTTATTTCACAGAAAAAACGGAAGTTTGAGATTTAAAGACGAGAATCCATAGTAAAAAAGACAATTTATAACCTCAGATTAGGAGGGGACATTCTCTTAAAAACTTTGAATGGATATCGAATATTTTCTAAAAAGTTACCTCTTCACCAGGAGTAACAATTCTTACTATTATTCCTTTCAAAACAGAATGTAGTCCATTAATTTTCGAATAACTTTCGATAGAAATGTTGGGTTATGATACTATGGAAAAAAGAAAAAAAATAGCACTTACAGGTAGTAGACCTGACCAATGCATTTTGAAGAAGGTTTCCATCCACTAAAAAGGTTCCTGATTTTGAATGCCGGTGAATACGTTCGAACCATCAGATATTGCTCTGCAAAACTATGCAAGTCTTACGTCTCCATCTATCAACGTTCGGCCGTGGTAGAGTCTTTATGTTGTCAGAGTCAAATGAGTAAAACACGCTTTTACAGAAAACCTTCTCAAAATTCAAGATTTAAAAATATTTTTCTCTTCCTTTCCGGCACAGCGATCATGCATGCCTTCCCGAATTGTCACTATACTGGAATATTCAGCTGATCTGGATGTATTTTCATCGAGTTATAAAATTTTTAGTTTTTACTGTACCCCGTGGTGATTTTGGGGTATTTGGTGTTTTACAACTGCACGGTAAATTCCTGTAGGTTCATAGTAAAACAAAAAATCGCCTTGAGATCCAGTATAGTCGATAACCTATGTTTCCATTCATTTCTGAGATTCTCAAACCTAAAGATCACCGAATCCTGGACTCTTCGGAGCATCCCTACCACGATCGAACGTTAATACATGGAAATGTGAGACTTGCATAGTTTTGCAGAGCAATGTCTGATGGTTCGAATGTATTCACAGGCATTCAAAATCAGGAACCTTTTTAGTGAATGGAAACCTTCTTCAAAATGCATGGGTCAGGTCTGCTACCTGCAAGTGCTATTTTTTTTCTTTTTCCATAGTATCATAACCCAACATTTCTCTCGTCTTCAGAACTGAAAATTGCAGCTTCTTATCTCTTTTCTATCGAAAGTTATTCGAAAATTAATGGACTACATTCTGTTCTGAAATGGATGGTAATGTAGTAAAACAACATTTTTAAGACAAAATATTAGCCCGTAAAGGCTAAGCTGATAAACCTTTTTAATTTAGATAATAATGGTTACGAACTTAATTATCAATTTCCATCACTTTAAGAATATTTGTGTATTAGTTGTAAAAATTTGTGGATATGGATGAATTGATGTTTCTCCACAAAATGGCACTATCAACCAC
This sequence comes from Didymodactylos carnosus, assembly GCA_905250885.1. Taxonomy (NCBI): domain Eukaryota; kingdom Metazoa; phylum Rotifera; class Eurotatoria; order Philodinida; family Philodinidae; genus Didymodactylos; species Didymodactylos carnosus. The sequence continues at coordinate 11,196 of CAJNOQ010000179.1, forward strand.
TGGTTTTTCGACAATGAGTTGTGGATTTCTGGCGCTCCAAAAATTTGTATGTTGACTAGAGAACATAGTGAACGTACTCTTGTATTTGAATATTACTAAAAGAAGACATCTAGGTATTAGTGGGTCTTTTCACAGATAACCCGACGCGCTCTATCGAATGACTTCATTGAAATTTGATTTTGGAGGGTGTTTGTTTGTTTATCTGCAAATTTAAATTAAAAATTTATGGAAAGATCCACTAATGCTTAGATATCTGAAATCAGATTTACTTAATATAAAAATACTTCGCACTAACATCCACTAACACTCAGATAAAAGCGCTTCAAGGGCTCCCAAATATTCTCCGTTGATTATATATACAAACTTTCAGCATTACAGACAGAATAACGTAAGCTCCCAATGGAGACAGATCTGCCTCCAGTTCTTCATCGATCCTAAAAGTTGCTTGCATTTTGTTGTTGTGTGTTGTTTGTAAAAATAACTCAAATGATGCTTTCTACATATCAATCTTAGCTACTTGTGACACAATTTTGAAATTTTAAAACTGTACTGTGATCTAGATATTTTAACATCGTTTTCATACTAATACAATATTTAATCTTGAAAATATCCGAAAAGTTCGTACAGAACTTGTCGTACATTTAGTTAATGAAATAAATATGAATACAAAGCTGTAGATTTAAATTTAATAATTACAGCTTGGTAATAAGTCTTTTCTTAGTAACCTAAACAGATCAATCCATCCTCTATGAATCATAAACGAAAGTCCTTTTTGTTTATTTAGAACCACTTGGTTTCTCACTTAATCCTAGTCCCACAAGTACAATTATGGTACGTGCAGTAAGAACTGTTAAAAATATAAAAAAAAGTTGGGATTCGGATAAAGCATTGAAAAGTACCTACACTGGTTTTATTGGTAAACATCAATTACGCGCATATTTAATTTTATGTTTTGGTTATGCTGTGATTGTATCATGGATCAATAATGCACCGAATTTTACTCGTATGTATATCATTTTAAATTATTTGAATTAATTAAAAGTTATATATTTTTTTATACAGTTTTACCACCAAAAGATCTGAATTGCACAAAAAATAATGAAATAAATTTACCGATACTTACTTATAATCTATCAACAACATCCTCATATGAAAATATCACAATACTTAAACAGCGCCAACGTGTACCTGAATATTCTTATAGTAGAGAATATGGTCCAACAGCTATTACCGAAGTATAAAGCCTTACACATTTTTTATATGTTGTTAATAACTAAATAATTTGTTTTAGTTCAAAATTATGTGTAACGATGTCAAAGTAAAGATTCCATATATTGCTTATATTTTGGGTTTAATAATTGGTGGATTAGTATTCGGTTATATGGCTGATTATAGTGGAAGAAAAATGATTTTATTAGGTAGGATAAAAATGAACACTCTCAGTTGATTAGAGGATGCAAGTTAAAACATGCTGCTTTTTTATTGTAACATTTACATGTCATCTTACTATCAATTGTATTTGTAGGTTCAATATGGACTACTGGTGTATTATCCTTATTCCAGTTATTAAGTGATGATTACACATCTTACATATTTTTTATATTTTTTGTGGGTATATTTGTTGGTTCTGTCCAAGTAATATTAGTACCGTATGTTATCGAAATGTTTCCAATTAATTCTCGAGCTATTTATGGTTTATCGCTGAGTGGTGCTGTATTCATATTTGATCTTGCTTTACCATGGTTAGCATTCTTAATTAAAAACTGGAAAATTTTACAAATTGTTATAACAATACCATTAATTGGCACAATTGTTTTGTTATGGTAAATTTTACTTTTAATATTCATCAAGAATATTTTAATATATTCTTTTTATTTTGTTTTTAAAGGTGTACAGAAGAGTCAATATTTTGGTTTACAACACAAAAAGATTATATATCAGCTGTATTATCTCTAACAAAAATAGCCACTTATAATGGTGTAACATTTCAAAATTTATTTCCAGAAGCAAATGTTTTTTTACGTGGTAAACGTTCAAAAGCCATTCAATGTGATTTTCAACCATTATTAAGATTAGGTATGTGAAGAGAGAACAAAATAAAAGAAGAGAAATACACAGTTTTCATTTTTTTTTAAATAGAAGATATAGCCACGCTTGGAATAAAATATCCTGATTTTGATATGCTTGATTTGCGTGGATCATCAGAAAAAGATACAACAATACAACGTCTATTAAATATTATAACTGGTAATAGTTATTTCGTTTTCCGAAAATATTTATTTATTAAATGTTTTTTTAATTTCAGGACATCATTATTCTCCAACAATGTCAGCATTTTATCCAACCGACTATCTTCATTCTTCTATTTTAACAATTTATCTACTAGTATTATGTGGACTGTGGTATGTGTCTATCATTTGTAAAATTCTATTTTTGCAGCAAAACTACGAATACTTTTGAGTTACTTCGATAATAATATTTTTTTGAATATTTTTGAAATAATACAAATAATACATTCAATGATTTTAGTAATTTTATGTATAATTAATACATTTTTTTTACTATCGTTTTAGGCTAGTCAGTGCATTAACTGAATATAGTTTAGATACATCGCGTTTAGCAGAAAATTTAACAGAACATTATTTTCTTAATTATTTTTATCGACAATTGATTGAGATTTCTTCATTTTTAGTTGCATTTCAACTTGTTTACAAGTGACTATATTGTAATTTCTCATACGCGTCATTATTATACGCTTTAAATTTTTAGATGTGGAAGAAGATGGCCGACGTTTTGTTTCTATTTAATTGGTGAAGTTTGTCTGTTAGGCTCTGTTATTGGAAAACTCGGTTGGTATCATCTTATTTTGACACTAAGAGACAGATAATTAAAAATAATTTTCAATTTAGAAAGTGAATATAGTCGTGCGACATTGTTAGTAATTTATTTTACTGGAAAATTTGCAGCTAGAGGATCATTTCTTGTTGTTCTATTGTATACATGTGAAATATTTCCAACCGGTTTAAGGTACATAGTCAGTTGTAGAAATATTTTACTCTAACAAGATCTTTGCGTTTCCTATGAAAATTTTAGATGTACGACACTTGGCATCTGTTATATGTTTCGATTTATTGGTATGGCACTTGCTTCAGAAAATATCGTAAGTTTATTGTGAGTGTAAAAATTCTCGTCCTTTTTTCTATATTTTATCTGTTGTAGGGTGGACTAAATGACTGGACGCATCGTCTAGTGTACGGTCTTTTATCACTCGTACTCGGTGCATTAGCTTTGCTTTTGCCGGAAACAAAGAAGTTCCCATTGACACGTACCATGGTTCAGGTATAATTTTTGAAGAAGGTCGATAAGAGGTGCTCAATGATGTTGTCAGATTTGAACGAAGGTATCAGAATGCATCCATCTATCACTAAGAACGATTTGTAAGTAAAACAAGATTACTAATCAGTGGCGGTGACATATATTGGTCGATGCAAATATCATCCTTTAAAGGTCAGAAATTTTCTCTCATTCTGGCCATCAAAACCACTTCGTGAAAGAATGTTTAACAACGCACGGTAGTTTCTGATGATAGAAGAGTTTATTGTTTACGAACTTGTCTTTTAAATGTCTCACAAAATGCTTGGCCTTGGTACGACAAGCACTCGAAAGTTCTCGGAGATATGATTTTCACTTTTTTTTCCTAAGTAAATACACATACTGAAATTAGTGAATACATCTATCTAGCGAAAAGGAAATGAGGTCTGAAATTTGTAGACAAATGGACAACATTTTGCTAGTTTTGTCCAAATTTACAACATCGTCGGATACCCTTATCGATTTTCTTGCATATTTTAATCTAAAGACTCTTAAAGTAAATTGCGTATTCTGACCTTCTAGGTTGAAGTAATGCCATCATCAATTAGTAAAAAGTTTCGTCGACGTCGTTCTGTTCTTGTTAAACGAAATATTCGTAAAGATGGAAGTCGTGGAGGTGGTAATGACGGAAGCTCAATAGCCAGTGGTAGTGTGGCGCGTTCTGTAAGGTTTACACCGTCAAATTATGATTGCCAATCCACAATACACAGTGTGTATGAATTACATGAAGTTGAGACAGGTAGTGAAGTTGGTAGAGTACAGGGTATATTGCGACGTTCGAGTGAGCAACAACCATTAAGACATCCAATAAGTAGCTATAGAGAAGAGTATAGACAACGTTCAATGGCTGAACCATATGGTACTCTACCTGAACAATCGGATGAAGAGGATGTTGATGATGATCGTGTGCGGATAGCTCAACATCGACTGCCACCAGTTCGTGAAAAAATATCAGATAAAGATGAATTAGCGATAGAAGACAGAAAAAAATCAGCATCATCCACACCATCACCGTCATATTCTCAAAGAGAAGTAACTGCTCAAATTCAAAGTGGAGATGTGACCCATGGCGGTTTGGCACCGTCATCCGACGTTATAACGACAACGAACAGTGTCGCAATTGGCGGCAATGACCATCAAGAATATGATGATAAACAACAAATTAAAGTTTATCCGACAGATGATAATCAGTATCATGCAAATTCCGAAGAAGAAAACTATTTTTCTGAACATTTATAAAATACATACATATATCGTCATTCTCAGATCTGAACACAGTGAATTCTTTAAATGATAATGTGACAACAGTGATACAGTGACCTTCGTTTTTTTATACTTTATTTTATAACGCTGTTTTGCAGCATATATTATGCTGAAATTCCTAAATGTGCAGGGAATATAAGTCAATTTTTCATCTCTTATCCAGTTAATTTCGGTTTGATAAAATGTTTCGAGAATATTTTCAGTATTACTAGATACATAGATCCGTAAAACACATTTCAGCGCTGACTGCTCTTTTAGACATATGACCGAGACATATAATCGAGTATACTCTTTCTAACAGAGTGTTCAACGTTAACTTTTTTATTGAGAAACAAATTTTAAAGCTGAGTTTGAAAGTCAGCGTTAGTGCTTATTCATCCAACTATTCTAAGACTAGATTACATTCTCCTATGAAAATGACCATATATTTAATGAATGCTTTCTACAGTATGCTTTGTAAAGAGCTTTTTCTTTAGGTACTTAAATGATATTATATGTGTATAATGGGGTTCTGAGCATTTCACGCACACCTAAATACATTCTTCGAATAATGGATTCAGTAAATTGAATTAATAGCGAAAATGTCGTGTTTGGAACGGGTGTGGCAACTCCAACATGAAATGCTCCCTCAGAATTGAGATTTCAAGCTATTTAAAGAGAGCACAAATTTTTTTTAAAAGGTCACAGATTCTCATGAACTATACTCATCACGTAAACTTCGTACGTGAACACAGTGCTCTGAAGAAAGAGAATCCCAAAAACATGTTACTCATTAAATATGAGTTCAACATTAGTATCATTTGAATATTGAACGGGAAAACTTTTGCTCGAAAAATAGAGGTAGGCAGCTGACTGACGTAAACTTTCACTCGCATAATCAAGAAAATATCGCCAATAAGTCACCTTTTTTTAAAAGTCAAATATCTAGCGCAAAATCAATTTCGTTTAGCTATGAAATTATTTTTCAGCAAAATGTCTAAAAAATGCACGTACAATTCCACTTTCATTTATCTTTTTCATTTTTTTTCTACCTGTATAAACGTCATGTGTTTAGTGGTATTTTTTCTTAAATCATATTTCAGCCGGAAATTTTTTATTTTCTTGGAACAATAATATTTTATTGACTTTTTATGTTAATATAACAGTTTTGAAGTATATGTTAGATATGTTATTGCTTCATTTTCCTGTCGTATAAATAACAGCGAAATGCTCTTTCTACTTGTTGTTGTTGCTGCGGTTTAAATCAACTCAAATGTATGAAATACGGTTGAGAAAAAACAAAAATGACCCATTTCGTATAGACCACCCGTTATACATGTGATTTTGTCTCATTTTCTCATGCTTAATAATAACCGAGAGTCTCAAAATACACGAAGAAATTTTGCAAAATAAGATTTCGGTTAACTCGGACTATTTCACATTATGATATTGTCTCTCTACAATAAACACAACATATTTATCAGAAGTTGTTTCATACATAGTCAAGTGATAAGATTTGTACTGTCCACCATTGATAGTAACGTGTGATCCAGAAATAATGAGTCTCTCAGTATTTTAACTATAGCGTTTTCCCCTTTTATTTTAGAAACTTAATTTCCCCTTTAAAAGATGCGCTATTTCATTCTCTAGAAAACACATATTGAACATTTTTTTATATACTTTAAAAGTAGGAAAATATGGAGGAAATATTGCGAAGCTTCCATCTCAATTACTTTCCAATCCAAAAGACTATGCAAAATGGATTTATTTTGAGCATGATGCTATCTATACATCAGAGTGAAATCAAAGGGTATGCTATTGTGCTCCAAAGTGTGATCTTTCTTTTCGCGTATCATAGATCTGCTGTAAATGTATTTTCTTACACAAAGTGATTTTATTATAATTCATCGGAAGAAGGGAAAATTTGACTTTTTCGCTTTCGTAGAGGAGAAGATATGATACTATTGGACTTTTTTTTTTTCAAAAGTAATAGAAGCATTATTCTGCTTTAAAGTAAAAACCCGATCTCAACATGTTTGATCTTGCTGAGCTATAAAAAATTTCCCTAAGTGCTCCAGAGCTGCAGTTTGAATGATAAATTCTGGAAAAATCAAAAGAAAACAAAAGGAATTCTTGCTCAACCGCTTGTAATTATGAAACGTTTTACATTTAACCGATTAATAGAGCTTTTAACGTGCTAGAAAATGGGTGTCGTCTCATCCTTTATATCGTACGATAAAAGATAAATAGGTTTTTGTTGACTTGATTCTAATGGAGTTTTAGTGAGGAAATGATTTTTGACACTTTTTCTCAGTTCATCCGAGTCTTTGACACCATGCAGAAAATCATTTAATTAACTTTACTCAGATCGCGTCTAAAGGATACACCTCTAAAACGATTAAGAGCCAATAATTTGATTAGAATATTCTTTTTTAAATTAACAGCAGTCACAGACTAAACTGAAATCTATTTTTTAACTAACATTAGGCTCATAGTGCCGCCGGAGATAAGAATGAACATTAAAACGATTAAGAGCCACTAATTTGATTAGAATATTCTTTTTTAAATTAACAGTAGCCATAGACTGAAAATAGATTTCAGTTTAGTCTATGGCTGCTGTTAATTTAAAAAGGGATATAGCTCTGTGTGATAAAAACGTTTTTTTTCCAAAATCTAGACTTAGAACAAGGATAAAGCTTGATATAGCAAAAAAGACAATGAAAAACTGAGCAAAATGTTAGATGAACCTTCGTAAGGTGAGAAGAGAAAGAGTTCATTTTGAAACATCTCGTATCTATTGTCAATCAGAGAGTGCTTATCTATTTTCTCTCACGAACCAGAGAGGATGCAACTAGTCTTTGTATAGAACGCTAACTCTTGAAAAACTCGACAATATGCTAAATAAAGTAACCTTTCATATTATTGGTCCTAGCCATTGTACCTAAAAAATTGTACCGATATCGTGTTTTTCAGTTGTATTTTTCATTATGTGAGTTTGATTCTTTTTTTCTAAAACGTTTTTCTCTTCTCCCTTCAGTAATTTTACGGGCTTTTTTGGGTGTTCTTATAGTATATACTTCGGACAATATGTAGAGACTTAGCGCAGTCAGATGAATCTTGTTTCAAATGTCGTTGAGCGGAAATCTTTTACTTCTCTTCTGTACCACATTAAGGTATTAATACAAAAAAAAAAATGTGTTCGAACCACTTTTATTGACTGATACTACTTTCTTCGTTGACTATATCTACAGAACTAAAGATTTTTTTAAAATATTGCGGGCCATGAAGAGAAGTAATTTGTTTTTCAACTTCAAGTGTTTTCAGTGTTTTTCAATTAGGGCAAGCAAAAAGGTATGATGCCTATACTGATCAACAACGATTATGTACCAAAACTCGAACAGTATTTTCATTTCGTCAAGACTAGTTGTATCCTCTCTGGTTCATGAGAGAAAATAGATGAATATGAGCACTCTCTGATTGACAACAGATACGAGATGTTCCAAAATGAACTCTTTCTCTTTTCACCTTACTAAGGTTCATCTAACATTCTGGTCAGTTTTTCATTGTCTTTTTTGCTATATCAAACTTTATCCTTGTTCTAAGTCTATAGACTCAGAATCTATAGATTTTGGGAAAATATCGTTTTTATCAAGCAGAGCTATATCCTTTAGATGCGATCTGGGTAAAATTAATTGAATGATAAATTGTATAGTTAATGCAGCTATGTGCAATGACAACATTCTTTTATGTTGTGACAATATTTCAACCTATTATGGTCATTATTAAGTCAATACAAATAATTTTGTGATGACAATTGTAATTTGTATTGTCTTGATAATAACCATAATAGGTTGAAATATTGTCACAACATAAAAGAATGTTGTCATTGCACATAGCTGCATTAACTATACAATTTATCTTAAAGTTGTTGCCCATTTCAAAAGAAAATATTTATCTATACATAAAGCAGCATTATGGACCAGATGTCTTATTTTTTTATTGATCGGTTATGAAGTTACGTACAAGGAAGGAGAAGTTAGTATTAGATATACGGTTGTTGAAAACATGTCAATTGAATGGTTATATACCAAAATTCTTGAGATACAAAACAACGAACAAAAGGTCGGTTACAATTATTTGTATTGACTTGATAATAACCATAATAGGTTGAAATATTGTCACAATATAAAAGAATGTTATTATTTCACATAGCTGCATTAACTATACAATTTAGCATAAAGTTGTTGCCCATTTCAAAAGAAAATAATTAAATGATTATCTGGAAGGTGTCAAAGACTCGGATGAACTGAGAAAAAGTGTCAAAAATCATTTTCTCACTAAAACCTCATTAGAATCCAGTCAACAAAAAACAAGTGTAGATAAGTAAAAAAGAAAAAGTATCACAGGTACAAAGTATGCGGCTCATAGTCTTATCTGACATATATTTCAAAGATTAATGTTAGAGTTATATGATGTTGTTAGAACAAAACTGGATGCAGTTCGTACCCTTAAAGGACTATGGCAGTCAAGTTGACAGCTATGTGTGTTCATTATAAACAAGAAAAGTCTTCTCCTGTTATATAAAGTGCTGATAAGTCATTGTATCATCTAAGAAGTCATACGACTATTACTTCTAAAAAAAGTTTTAACAAACGACAAGTTTTTCAAAAATTCGTTATGTGAAAACTAAGAACTTGAGTTTACACCAATATTTTATATTTCAAGAAACATTCTGAACGTTTCAGGTATATTTTCAATCACTGATAAATGAAAAACGTAGAACTTGACGTTGAGAAAAGAGGAAAAAAGATGATAAATATAGTCACCTTTCTTTTTTTTTATAATTGTATATGCATAATAGAACTTTAAAACACACGATTTAGCACATAATTGATGGCATATATTTAATAGAGTGAACAAAAAATTAATAATATAGTTTACAAGCGACAGGGAAAACAGTAACAAGTAAGTATAAGAGTAACTTAAAAATTTATTTGCATGCTTTCATCTAGTCACATAAATACATGTATTCATCATAGAGAAAGTCCTACTAAAGACAAAAAGAAAAAAGCGTTTTCTCTTTCTAGCTTTCAATTATATTATTTGCATTTATTTATGAACAAAACTACTATTCTAATAACGAGAGAACCTTCTGAGGTATCATCCTCTGTTTTCAATGATATTGTGTCGGTTGATAGAGGATAGTGTCTGGGTAAAAATTCTAAAAGGATTTATTCTCATAGCTTCTTCCAAAAGTTATAATTTATTTTTGTTTGCTTATATAAGGAAACACAGTAACACTAAAAGTTTTGTATCTCGATAAAAACATCGAATTAAGAGCTCAAATTATTTTTCATAAAGCTACTTCTGGTCTATCAATATTGCAGAAATTTTCAGACTTTCAACTTATCTACACACTGAATTATTAAGATTTTTCCTTAGCTAAAGAAACCTGTTTAACAGTACTCCATCCGCCCCCCCCCCCCATTGACCCTCTTGCAAACTGGGGAAGCCGATGTCGGATTCGGTTGAGAAGCACGACTGAGAAGCATGACGAACAATGAGTAGGAATTTTTATTATTTTTTTTTGTGGAAGAAAGTTCGGCTGAAGTAATATCAATCAGCTGAAGAAAATATGGCAGATTATTTATTTCCTATCTCGTGTGGATCGCATGAAAATGCTTCAAAATGAAAAATCATAATCAAAAGATTCAAAAATCTCTGTCTGGCGAGAAAGAGAAAGAGTTATCAATCCATCTGTTCTAACTTATCCAAAATTTTAACGTATCTTTTTTTCTCTTCTTTGAAATTTACATTCTTTGCATTTTATTTCGTCGTAAAATGTTTTAGAAAGGTTTGACAAAAAGTAAGCGAAATACTTTAGAGGTATCCAAATAATCTCAGTTGTAGTAGAGGAAATGAACTAGAATTTGATAATCCTAATTTTTTTCTATTCGATGCATTTGTTTTCGAGTATTTACCACCTACATTATTATAAATCCTTTATTTTTTACATTAAAGTTGAGATCTTTATTTTACAGCTTATTTTTACCGAAGTAGGTAACTGACACGTCGATGTGAGCATTGTCTAATTTTGAGTACTCTATAAAAACTAGATGGCAGTCATGCTGTGCGAGACTTGCTAATGCGGTGGGAAGTAAAACATTCGCATTACAAGTTCTACTGCATATTTACAATACAGCCGTGCATATAAAGATTGTACTATACTAATGGCTCATTCATAATAGCAGTCACATATATAGATAATGAAGTGAATAACATTGCATTGGAGATCGGCTGTGAAAGGAACATTGCACTAGAAAGAAAATAATTTGTGAATTTCAATGTTTTTTTGCTAGAAGTAGATACTAGGCATGCACTGATTACAGTTATGACATAACCGATTATAATCGTAATCGTAAATAGCCGGTTGAACGGTTAATTAACTATTGACTCCCCATTTAAAAACCCTAAAATTTCGATTCTTCCATACGCAGTTTCTGATACACTTCACGAATAAATATCTTTAATTAAGATTTGCATTATCAAATACTTGAGAAAAAATCTTCTGCACATACCAGATTTACCATACTGGCACTTGTACTTGAAAAAAAGTTTATTCTTTTGCCCCAAAAATGATAGTACAAAAAAAATTCTTTTCATCTTTATCGAAAAGATCTAGTCCTTAATACGTTCGAATGAGCTGAAAATTTTCGTTTAGACATAAGTCGATGATGTCATCATAAATCATTTCGAGTCAGTAACAGTAGAATGAACATGTCACAACGGTTAACCGTTCGATCAACTATTTATGGTTACTGTTAACCATAATCGATGCATTCCTAATAGATACTAAATTTTGATTCAACGGTTACATTCTTTTGAGCTTTTTGTACTGGTCGTATCAGAGTTGGAACTGCGTTTCAAAAGTTAAACACCTGGTTTGTGACCTGTTTTTCAATATAGTTTTGCCCGTTTGGCTTTTGGCTGAACTTGCTTTTAGCGAAGTTTCAGTGTTTAGTATCTAATACTTTATAAATAAACTCTAAGGAATGATCATGTGTGCCTTGCAAAAGCTTTGACAGTTGTGGAATACTCTTGATCCCTAATCGACAAATTTCAATATTTTTAAAACTTTTAGTTATCGCAATGCTTGAATCATAATTTTTGATAATTCTTAATAATTCTTCATAGTTCTCATAGTTCAAACCCGTTCTAACTTTAGGCAATATCCCTTTTTTCTTAAAATAATGTTTGCAGAGAGTAAGATTTATTCTAAAAGAAAGCTCATTAGTATTTTTGCTCTCTACAATAATATTTATTTTTATATGGATAACGTCTTAATACTTCAAGGAAAAAAAAAGTCGTCATATTTTTTATTCGCCTGAATTTAAGTGTAGAGACATACAAAAATTACGTTGTTCAGTACGGATACGGTCAAAGTCAACTGAAAGTTACAATTGAAATCTTATTCCAGTTAAATTTTCAGTCAACAATGACATATTCGATAGTGATTATTGACACTTTGGAAAATATCAGCTGTACGAGAGGACAATAATCATTTTATCAACATAAAATAGAAGGTACCGTACAATCATTGTCAATATTGACGCTTTTCTACAAAGTTTTCTCAAATAGAAGAGAAGAGAATTCTGATTAGAAAAAAAGGAGAGTAATTTATGTATAACTCCTAAGTAACGTAGTGGTTTTCTTCAGTCAAGTGTTACAAGAAAAAGTTAATTGTTTATTTGTTATTTTTGATTCTGTACTAGAGAAAATTTCATGAAATAAACATTTCATGTTTGTAAAGCCAATCAATTCTTTGAGGACATAATAATTGTTTCCTTTTATTGTTATTGGTGATAAAGGAAAAAAAGATTATTGATAGGGCGAATACTTGAACTGAAATGATGATTGAAGACACAGGAAACAAGTTTCCAAAATCGAATATAAACGTAAAATTAGACACACAAATAAAAAAGAAAAGTAATAGTAAGCATTTTTAATGATTCTAAAGTATAATAAATATAGAGTAATAATAAAACGGTCTAAAGCTTATTCATCCGTCTTATAATGCATGATCTCAAGATAAGAGATATACATAATTAAATTGTACGAGTTAGAATATTATCAAAAAGTTCTTGTAAAAAAATGGAACTTTTCAAGATATTCAATGATGATATATTTTCAGGATGTGAGGGTGTTATATTAAATGAGCAAAACGAATATTAAAAAATAGCAGTGTCATTATTACCTACTAGTTTTTCTTCATTATGTTGACATTATAGAACAAATTTATAGTGAACGTTTCGTTTCACCTTCAAACAGTTTATCCTGGAAATAAAAGTATAGGAAAACAACTTAATCGCATGGCTAAAAGAACCACTAAAAGAAGAGATAATCTCTGTAAATGGTTTCAGGGATTTACAAAATAATTAATATGATGTAGAGAATAAAAAATAATCATATGTAGAAAGAAGCTTCTTAAAGGATAAATTCCAGTGTCAAATCCAGGAGTGATGGAGACCATATCCTCTAAAAAAAAATATTTCTCTCATTTTGCTCATCAAATCAAATTAATCAGCAGGCAATTGCACTGAATGCTATACAGTCATAAACTATTTGAATTTATTAATTGTTAAAGATAAGAATAATGCATAATGATCACACTTTTCCTATAATGGTAGTGTTTGCCGTGTCTAAACAAATAATATGAGTGTTTTCATCTATACTATTATATTGATGATAAAAAAAATGAAAAGAAAAAAACGTATATGTTACATGAATCAAAAACAAAAAAAACGAGAGAAAAGAAGCAAAACTAGAAGAAAAGATGAAAACCAAGCGTTTTTCAGAATTATGTGCTGTTTTTTGTTATTTTGATCACACATAGATAGAACTAAATATGCAGTTGTTGTAAAAAATATTCATTCATTCTTCTGTTTTTATTCACTTTCATCATCGATTCAAGTATATCTACATATCAATTTGTTCTTTCTTGTATTCATCTCATCGACGTGGAACAATTATGATATTTTAAATAAGTTGTTAATAAGGTGCTATTATCTATGCTATATTTCATTTATTTTATGGAAAAACAATATTAAAACTTTTCTTTCTTACTTGTTAATTAGTACATGTAGTACATTTCTTCGTTTCTTCGTCATAACTTGAAACTCTAACATTGAGAATAAACAGGATCAACTACTGTTACATTTTCCATAAATTTGATTGAATCAACGTGCTGTGACTGACCCTCACAAAGAAAATGATTAGTAGTATATTGAATGATACTAATCATAAAGCTATTTTTAGTCAATGTTCTTATTTCATTCCCTTTCCCTCCCCCTCCATCTAGCTTCTTTTGAAAAAAAATCGACAAAGCACATTCAACTGAAAGCTTTCTATTTTCTGACATGCAGGAATCTTTTTTTCTTATGTGTCTTTCGACTATAATAATATTTTTGAAGTTAATGTTTTTTTTATATCACTGACATTTTTCAGTTCTGAGAAAAAAATAGAGTATGAGTGTATATCACTCAAAAGTTATCTATATTGACGTCCAATTAAGTATTTTATTTTTTGTAATAAGTGGGTAATGAACTCTTATGAAGAAGACATAACTTTTATAGAAGTTTTTTTATCAATTTTGAGTTTTTATATATAAAAATGTTAATATTTTCTAACCATATATTAACACTATTTTAATTTATCCGATTTCTTGAACAATACTTGAACGATCCAAACAGTCTAGAAGGAGTAAATCTGATTTTTGAAATTGATCTCTACAAAAGTTTATTTTCTATGTAAACAGTCTTTTATGTAAAAAAACACAATCTCTCGATTTATTAGTTCAAACGAGTAATATTTAATGATTTCATATATGATTATAGAATTTTATTATTTGTTTTAGCTTAAAGATATCAATAGATAATTGTGCACAAAAAAAAAACATGAGATGATAATATCAAATTTGAAAAGACTAATCACATGAAACTAAATTCAAGCTAAATGGCATGGGATGTATTTCAAAAAATTCGTCGTGTATTAAAATTTAAATCATGTCGTATGATTATTATGTTAGCACTAACTGTGTTTATTGCATTGGCCGAAATAATATTTGGTATTCGTGTACATTCTCAATTATTAATCGCTGATGGTCTCTTCTCATTTGCTGAAGGTATAGCACTTGCGGGTGCTCTATTAGCATTGAGATTTGCACAAGAAGAACGTAAATTACAACGAAATACATTTGGATGGGCTCGCCTTGAATTATTAGCTGGCCTATTACAAGAAGTATTATTATTGTCTTTATCGTTAAGTATAATTGTTGATGCTATTAATAAAATAATAAATCCAGGTCACGTTGAACAACCTGTTGTAATGATCGTCTTAGGATCAGTTGGAGCGGCTATTGGCATTCTCGGTATGATAATGTTCAGAGGCTATCATCATGATCACAATATTGAATATGAAATTGTTGAAAAACGAAAAGATGATTTTGTTAAATCCGTCCATGATACATTACAACATGACATAATCGAAGATCATTCTCAATCACATGATGTTGGTAATGGTAAAGTTATTGAAGAAATGGTAATACCACAATTAATTGTACATGAATCAATAGAAGAAGAACAATCATTAATTAATGAACAACAACAAACTCCGTATTCATTGGATTTATCCACTGAAGACGAAGAACACCATCAAAAGATAGAATTAATTGAGAATACTGACAATAATCCATTGAAAATTCCAACTATCTATAGTCGTTCGAGTAGTAGAACGTCAACTTATACGCATCAAACTGATTGTTTAGATGATGAACAATTTGAGGAATCCAGAATATATGCTACATTACATGCCTTACGTTTACATTCATTGGTAAGTAATATGAATTTTAATCAATTTTAGATTTATTTATATATTTTCTTCCTTTCGAAGGCCGTTCTATTAGAATCATTAATTGTTCTATTATCTGGTTTACTTAATTTATTTGTTCCAAATAAAGATGAAAATAAGAACGATATTAATCTTTGGCTAAAATATGTCGATCCCTCTTTAACATTACTTATGGTCATTGTAATTGCCATCAAAGCAGTACCCGTTGTTTGGTCATTAGGCCATATTTTAGTTGAATCGGTACCGGCCGGTATTAAAACGGAACAATTGATGCAATCAATATTAAAGGGTATACCACAAATAAGAGCTGTTCATAATTTTCATGTTTGGAGGTAGGTAAAAATCATTTACAAATAATGTTTTTGTGATATTCTTCTCTTTTTGGTTTTAGAGCAACTGCAAAAGATG
The DNA here is from genome assembly GCA_905250885.1 of Didymodactylos carnosus. Taxonomy (NCBI): domain Eukaryota; kingdom Metazoa; phylum Rotifera; class Eurotatoria; order Philodinida; family Philodinidae; genus Didymodactylos; species Didymodactylos carnosus. The sequence goes on from CAJNOQ010000179.1 coordinate 27,123, forward strand.
TCTTTGCATCAATTCATCTTGTCTGTGACGATGATGTACTATTGAGTACTCAGACACAAATATTTGGACGTCAATTAAAAACTATTTTTGAAACACATTGTATTCGGCATTTTACATTACAATTTGAATATAATACAAAAGATATAAACCGGTGTGTATATGGTATGAGAAAACAAAGAGGACATTATTTAACAACACAACGAAAACCAAATATTGAAGATGTACAAATTTCGACTAAAGATAATCTGTCAATATGCAATAATTCACAAGTAGAAAATGAGATGAAGGCTTTTTGAAAATTGAATTTTAGCCCCTAATCTAATCTATATGTACTGGAATTTTTTATTCTTATTTTTTTAATGTACCTAAAAATGGTTAAATACATATTATTTCAGAAGTAGTGAGCAGACATCTGTGATACAGAAATAGTTTTTATCCCGATTACTACTTTCAAATAGAAGCTTAAACGAAATATTTTGTATTTTATCAATTAATTTTAGTGTATGTTCTTTTAAGGGTCAAATCTAAGAAACTTTTTTTTCTGATATGTAATTGTCTTACAAGTTATTGCCTTTTCTATTAATTTTTGTTTTGTTTTTTTGTCGTATCTTCCTTATTTTTATGCAAGTATCAAATTTTCTTAAAAAAAATAATATTTGTCCTATACCCATTAGATAAAACTTAAATTAAAATATACTTGCTAAAGCTGATATTTCGGACAAAAACAGAATTGATCAATTTAGAGTTGATGCATTCTTCTTTTTCAATAAACCAACGAAGATGGTAAGCTAAGTGAACTTCTATCCACTAATAAGTAGTAGAAAATATGTTTGTTTTATATTATTTTCTTACACAAACGTCAGATGCTTGTACATGAAAAACAAATACATATTAAAATCACGGTAGAATGATGATGATAAATAACAATTTTCTTTTGGAAAATATGCACAAAAAAACAACAAAAATCGAATAAATTTTCTTGTTCGGTTGTTGTTGTTGTTTTTGTATCGATTTTTTTTAACGATATCTTCGTAAACTGAGCTGTTGACGACGTTTCCAGTTCTTTCTTCTTGATCCACCAGTTGTTTGCGAATAATGATGCCCTTTTCCAAGTCCTCGTGATTTTCTTCCAGCTGACGTTAAACCGCGTAATTCACGATGTTTTTTGGCTGGTTTACATATCCAATTAATTCTTGGATCATGTCGTACACCTATAAAACAGAGAATAGTACTTTTTAGTAATCCGTTATCTACTTTTCTTTCATATTCTCTCACCTTTATGAAATGGATCAATTAAAATAACTTCATAAAATTTATATGTCGCATCTTGTGCTACCCAATATGAATTTAGGACACGTAAGGTTGAACAACGTCTTCCTACTCGCTCTTCGGCAACCGATTGTAATGATCGTTGAAATTTTAACTGATTGATACCTTGAGTTTTGGGTTTACCGTAGACTTGCCCTTTTGGTACTGGTTTCTTACGTGATCCACGACGAACACGTACACGATAAATAACATAACCGGGTTTCGCTTTATAACCCATACGACGTGCTTTCTCTGGACGTGTGGATTTTGGTGCACGATGAACAGCGGCTAATTGACGATAATGCCACGTACGTATACGAAATATAAAACGCATAACATCACTTTGTTTTTTACGATAAATTTCTTGAAGATATTTATAAGCACCCATTATGATGATAGATTATGAGGCTTAGATTTCAAGCAGATTCTATAATAAGTCTAAAAAAAACAATGACATAAGAAATTTCAAAAAGTAGTGGCAGAGAAGAATAAGCTAATTGGATAAACAGTCAACTTCTACATAAAAAGTGAAATGCACAAGGGAACTTAGTTTCGTCAGCCACATTCTTTTTCCAATCTGTTCAGCAAGGCTCAAAAGTAGAACAAAAAAAAACCATGTATTGATTAAATTATTTACAACATGAACAAAAAGGAATGAGATTAACCAACAATTAGCACTAAGTTTTCTGACTCATTCAACGAACTGTCGCAATAAACAGAAAAATATTGAGATATTTTAATTCTGTATAATATTCACATAAACTTAAACAATATTATAGCGCCGTCAGACTCAATGAGAAAAAAGTAACATACATACTTCGAAATAAAAAAAGCTTTACAAATTTCGTTTTCTTTCCTTTAATAATTAGAAGAAAATAAGAGTTTACTTTATTCATGTAAAATTTTCGCTATCGATAACCATTTTGCTGAACGAACAATACAATCATTATCTGTAGTAGGACAATCCAGATTAAAATATGTTATTTTACGAAACGTTCCTGTTGATATTAAATGTTCATTATTTTCTTTTTCACAAATAAGGCCAACATAATCATTTGGTAATTCTAATGTTTTACCATTCAGTGGGCGTCCTCGGAATGATGCTGTATATTCCGTCGTTTGTCCGTCACCACCAACATTTGAAGCAGCACAACATTCTTGAACTGAATCTGTAAAATGTCGTTTTATATTTGCCGAACCATTGTACAGAATATTAAAAGGCATTGCATAGACATTGGTCACATTCGTTTGCAAACTTTTCTCAGTTATATGAATTTTACTCATCTGAAACAGAATATAAAATGAAGTTTAGTTGTGTAACCTTGAGTGACAGAACAAATCAGTTTTCTAGTTGTTGCATAGTTTAACCTAAGACATCTTCAACGTGTCATCTAAACAAAATTTTGGAGGTGGTACAGTAAAGAAAACAGATTTAAGTAAGAAATATAGCACTGCGACAAAATGCATGTTCAAGTTATCACTTAAAACACTACTCGAGCTTTCGATCTTTATTCAAGGGTCATCATCAGGAGGACCCTTGAATAAAGGTCAAAAGTTCGAGTTTAAGTAATAACTTGAACATGCATTTTGTTGCAGTGTCATCTAAATCTAGACGTACTTTTCAACTTGAAAAGAGGAAATTACTATCTTTTCTTTTGCTCAAACATATCCTAAAGTCAACGTATAACAGTATATACAACTTTTAAGAAAAAACCTCCTTTTCAACTTTCTAGAAATTTTGGTAGCACTAGTACACTATATGATAGATTTTGCATTACAGATTTGAATTGAATTTGAATTACAATACAGCATAATCAATAGTTATTAGTGTAGAAATGCCTTTTAAAACAAATTTCTGGTAAAATCGCATTATATTTACATAACAACAAAATAATACAAGATAACTTACAGAACAGATCTGTTAATCAATGAATATTGAAGTATTTTGAAAGTAATCAATAACTTTATTATTACATAATTCATTGAGAATCGTAGATGGTACAAGTTCATAATCCATACAATTAGTATATTGTACCAAAAAATATAATTGTTTATCTACTTTTATCACGCCGTGTAGACGCTCGATTGTATAACCGCGTTGAATGCCATAGGAATCAGATTGAGGTTCTTTTAAAACTAATACAGGTGTTCGTTTCTGAACTTGTTGTTCTGCTTGTTCAATGTTGTTAGTTAATACATTGTTCTTTGACGTCAATAGCGATGATTTTTTCGTTTTCGATGGTAGATTTTGATGGTTTATAGCCTTCTCATCATTGACTTTTTGTCGATATTTCGATACTGGTCTGGTTACTACAGCAGGTACATGGTTTTTAGTGGCGATACCGTTCTTTTGTTTACATCGGTTTTTCGATGCGTTGACAACGGACTCAATTTGAACATCTTCTTCATCTGACAGAATAATAACATCATCTTGATTATCGTTCATATCATAAAAACATAACAAATCTAAAGAAAAAACAAACAAGTATCATTCTCAGGCTTTGAGAGTTCATACAAATGTTTGATGTCTATACTGTGTAACTCAAAATGAATTTTTACAAATTTGAGTGCCTCATATAAACTTATCACAATAAGAATTTCATCCCGAAATGCTTATCCGTTCAAAAGTCATAGGTGGTATATTGGCAAAAATGAGACTGTACATAAGATGTACTTTCCTACAGCTTGACAAGAGCGCACAAGATCGGGTGACATTCAAATCTGAAAACTGGTCGAGACACCTTTTAATTTTCTCTTTTCAGCGCACTTAAAGTCTCTAATACAAAGTTTAGAGTTTTTGTTAAATATACAGTTTTATCAAGAACAGTAATGAATTGATTTTAATCAGCTTGTAAATTTTATGCAAATAAGAAACAATTTATTTGGATGCGTTGCTTCGCTGCAAGTAAGTATTATACATTATAAATAAGGAAGTATACTTTAACACCGTATACATGTTTTAAGAAAAGGAATTTCGAATTTCGTCAGGCCTCATGGACAACACTAGAAACCTATCAGAGTTCATTTTGGTAATCAATTACATATTGACTGAAAGTACGAACTTTAGAATATACTTTGATACGTTTATCTCAAAATCTTGTTTTGATAGATAGCTTTCTTTTGTTAAAAAGTTCTCAACCAAAACCCATCAGCATTCTCCAACTACAAATTTTAAACTGATACCTCTTAAAGTAGATATATTGTCTGGAAAGTAGAGAATCTAACTGATGAACACTTATTCTTACATAAAATATTTAAGCTACACATCCATATCATATAAAGTCTCAGATTTCACTGTATTAGTACTTATCGAAAACACCCTGTACAAACATTGAACGTCACGTTCATATACAAAAGTCCTATCTAAACGTGGCTTTCATTGCGATTTTAGAAGATTCTGGTGAAACTTGCCAGCTTTAATATGACTTTTCAGCGACGAAGGGAACCAAGTATAATTAAGGCAGAAATATGTATGTAGAAGGTGTTTTGTTTCACCTCACAGTGATGTATTCATTTGTTTTCCTACAGTACGGACCCTTTTCCACACTTTATCTCTTCTGCGTCGTTCATATTTTTAACTGACACATCGACCTCCCCTCTACTTTTTACGCAATAGATCCATCAAAATCCTACTTTGTAAGAAGAAGCTAAAGAGCAACTTTTTATAGAAGAAAAGGAAAATACTAAACAATACGCTCTATTCGAACACTCAGATGTCGACAGCTTACACATTTAAATTTTTCTATAGGCGGCGAAAAATTTCTCGTCACACAAAAAAGCAATCCATAGATATAGGTTTCATAATATGCGTTGGATTTGAAATCATGATTAGCGAAGAACAACAAAAACAACGGAGCCTCACTCGCTCTTTCTTGTACAAACAAGTTTAAATTCAGTAATACTTAGAAACATGCAATTGTTCATTCTAGGCTATAAATCTAGCGTTCATCCGAACAAATTAGCTAAACTTTAAAAATAAAAACGTATCATTAAATTTTTTGAGACATAGTTGTTTTGTTAACAATTTTATTTTAGACTCAATCACTTATAATCAATTGATAGAATATTTGTTCCTTATTTTGAACATCATTAAAGTAGCTGTGTTTGAAAATTTGTCGTTCTTTCTTTTTTGTCATGTGATCCTTGTACACAGTGATTTCCGTCAAGAAAACTTTTTTCCATGACATGTTCTTTTTTATGGTATAGTAAGCATTACATATTTCTACATTATTAAAATTGAATTGACTATAGACTAGCTTTTTTTTCTCTATTCTTGTATAAATATATTATTAAGAAAAACTTGATTCACTTTTTCCATTATTTTTTGTATATGTTTTTCAAAAGTATCTCTATATCCGGGTTTTGCAATTAAAATTCTCGTTGAACGTGTACCATAGGAAAAAGAAAAAAAAAGTGTTTTCTCACAGAATTCAAAGAAAAAATTTTGAATTTTTTTTTCTTCTCAAGTAACAATTTATCATCAAGAGAACAATGTCCAAGACACAAGATTTATTCCTTTGTTTGGCACACACACATACAGAGAAACAAAAAAAAACACATCGTGAAGTAATTTCCAAGTATGCATGTTAAAATATAAAAGTCATAAAGATGTTAATATGACATATTAAAAAAATAATTTGCCCGTCAACTCTATATTTTCTTCTCTAATTACAATGTCAAAATTTTCTTCAAGTATATGATCGATTTTTTTTTGTTATATTCTACAGAACTGCAAATAAACGACAAAATTGATCCTCTATTAATGAGATAACTACGTAAGTTTATAATAATATCGTAAAATAAAATTTTCTCCAAAAAATTGCCGTCAAAAGGCACACTGTATAGAATTGAAACTATATGTCTCGTTCAGCACAATAGGTTTTTTGAAGCGGTACGTGTAGGGAAATCTAAGCGGTTTAGGAATGACGAGCTAGCCTCATTGTAATCACTTATGACGAAAAAATACTTAAAATATGGCAAAAAGAGAGGTAAGTTAGAAAATCTATTTTTAAATAAAGCATTACCATTTAAAAAAAGAATAATGCATGACCATTTTTTGAATAACTTTTAAATGATGAAAGTTAGAGAGCTGACTTTTTCTGCTATGAAAAGAGGAGATTGTGAAACATCTTTTTACAAGCAGAAACCTTTTTAGAGGTTTTTTCGAGAGATTTCTGGAAAACTCGTGTATAACGGAAAAATTTAAAATACCAAAGTGTTGAATTTTTTACATCAGTAGATAGAACAAAATGGGATCTAAGCGACCTCTGAATCTTTCTTGGTTGAGCTGTGGTATCGGATTTGCTGGTAGTTTCAGGATATTCCCTTAGGTGTGGTAATCCCGAAAAATGAAGGGAAACACAAGTTATCGGGCACGCTGAGTCTTGTGGCGGCGTTTGTTTTCCGAAAAAAGTTCAAATATCTAGCGAAAACCTATATTATGTGAACCAGTTTTTACTAATTAACCAATTTTTGCCTATTTTCACGTAAACTTCGAAAATTCTGAAATCAGTCAAAATCAGACTACCTCAGAATATCAAGATATGATCTATTTTATCTGCATCATATCAGGAAGTTCAATAGAACTTTTAAAAGCCAATACAAAATACCTGGATTTTTGGAAAGAAGAAATCTTCTGAAGTAAGGGAATATTTTATACTACTCTTAACTACAGAATCATACTGAGCAGATTAAATTAGAATATATCTTGATATTCTGAGGTAGTTTGGATTGGTTTTGACTGATTTATGAATTTTACGTGAAAATAGGCAAAAATGAGTTATTTCACATAATATAGGTTTTGTGAAAACTTCCAAGGACTTGTCCGTTTTCCAAAGAAAATAGAAGGTTGAGATTTAAATGTATAGAGTTTTCTAGGGGAAAATGACCAGATCAAATCTTTCGCTAATTTGTGTATATTGTGGTGTTCACAACTCCTAAAAATTGTGCGTACAAACCCTGAATGTGGCGGTTTCAACCACTGAAAGTTCTATGTTGATGATTACAAACTCAGAATTCGTAATATCCTTCCCGTAAAATATAGTCTCCTTTTTTAAATAACTTCGATATTAGAATGTTATTCTGCATGTGTGTTGTATCGATAAAATAGCATCTTACTAAGCCCTCTCATATATATAAATTACAAATACAATTATTAAATTTAACATAATTGCAGTTATCTCTCGCCTGTTTCTCTTTTGTTCCTACGAAGTAAAATTTTTTTTGTTTTTTTTGATTTTCTTTAAAAAAAGTTCTCCTTTTCTGAAAGCTTCCAAGAACTTGTCTGATTTCCGAAGGAAGTGGAAGTTTGCGGTTTAAACTAACGATGCAAGCAAAAAACGGGCCGACCAAATCTTGAGATGGGTTCGACTCCGCTGGCCCTTTACAACGTCTTAAAACGACCAGAGCATCGTCTTACTTCTGATCGTTTACTACAATTAAGGTTAATTAGTAAAAACTAGCCATATTTTAAGTATTTTCATTCAAAAAATTCAAAAAATGGTCATGCATTATTCTTTTTTTAAACGGACAATAGCTAAAAGAGCCAACTCAAAATGAGCGTACGTGCTGCCTTTCCTATTTCAATCCCGCAGTAGTTTTCCTCTCTATCTAGATTACAAATAGTGACATATATTTTCGGTCTGAAAGACAAAAGTATTTTTCTGCTTTGTTTTGTTGTATAATTACAGTCATTATCTCAATACACACTCATAATTGCTAAAAGTCAGAAGAAATACATACACACATCATACTGAAGAAAAATATGAAATACATGCGATGATATCAGTGGTTATACATAGTATTCATATCAAATATTCCAGTGCCATTCGTTATTCTTGATGTATTAAAAAAATATAACACGGCAGATCATCCACAGACCTCGACTTTTCTAAATATACTTTGTACGATATTAAATGGATGTATGAACCAGACAACGAATACTTCATCTCATCCGGTTGTCACAACTCCTATACATTACTCAAAAAATGAACCATTTTCATCAAATCTGTTACCAAACTCAATGGTTATCATTATTATTTTATCAGTTTTATCCATTTTTGGTGTTTGTTTCATGATATTTGGTCCGCTTCAAAGAAGCGAAGCTTATAAACGCGTCGAAAATTTCACGTTTGGTATTAACCCCATTTTCAATATCGATAATCGTGAACAATCGATGTCGACACCCTTAGAAGATAATGTAGAATTGTAAAAGGTTCAATTTTTGGTGTTGTACATATTTAAATATAAATAATAACTTTATAGAAAGGAGAGAAAAGAACAAACGGATATGTCAACGAAAGCGTGAATAGTGCACGTTTATTTAAAGAATGTGTCGGTAGATCACCGTGTTGCTGTTTATCAGGTACTTGCAGTCTAACTACACTACACAGAGAATAATTTATTATGAATGAACAGGCTGTAGATGTTCTTTGACTATACTACTTAGAAGAGTATTTACCTAGTATTTTCTCAGAATGCGTGCAATAACCATGAAAAAACATCTATAGAGCCAAATTCTGGATAAAACTAATTTTTCTCGTTTAACGCAACGCATGTACTGTGAATCCACCTTAATTACTATTCAATATTAACGTCTCTACTGCTCAGCGAACTCTATGTCATTTTCATTCTTGACAGTAATTATATGTTAGCTTCGAGAGAGTTCCGTACTTTCTGGTAATTTATTTAAAAAAATTTAACAAAGAATGCTGTTAATTACTCAGTTATGGGAATGTGGAAAAAATTTAACTATTTTACAGAGTAAAGTATTTATCTGTCTTATAGCGTTTATATTCTTCTTTATCGAGCTCTGTTTTTGTACATTCAATATCGTTTTCAATTGCGGTTTTTAATTCATCTACAACAACAAATAATTATTCAAACATTTATTCTTCATGCTATATTATTCATCAACACTTACCAACACTGTTGAATGACGTCATCTTTCTTATTTCGCCTAATATAACAACTTTTAATGTTTCACCATAAAAATCATTCGGAAATTTATGTAATATATGCGCTTCCTAAATAAAAGATCCTATAAAGTGATGGGGATGATATATACTTCTTTTTCCCTCTCTCTCTACACATCGTATTAACTGTCCTAGCAAGCATTTTTCTTATGCACAGCAATATAATGGTTCCCGATTTTGTGTGTATTGAAGCAAAACTGCCTAATACTCATCTCTACTTTTTGTTTTTCTCTCTGTTCTTTTTCCGAAGTGATAAATAAAATTTAAACTAACTATACTTCTTTTTAATAAAGAGATGTTACGAGTGATATGCTTATTCTTAGCACATTTATTCATTTCAACTCCTTGACAACACAATGTATAATGTTCCTAACCATTGCCCTTTTCTCAATATTATAAAATGGATTTGTGCCAACGCTCATAACCATTCTATAAACCGTTTTATCATTATTTAACTGTGCCCATCCAAAATACACTCCTTGATAAATTTCCTTTGGTAATATTTCAACGACATCTTCGGCAAAATTAGCTGAACAAAAACCATAAAAATAATAGTCATAATAACGTAAACAGTCTATTCTAACAAGTGAACTTGCCTTTCAGTACCTGTTGGTATGCCCAACTCTTTACTTCCACGACCAAAGCCTTTCACAATTGTGCCCAACGTAAAATATGGAAAAGGAGATCGCGACATGATATAGATGGAATATTGATCTAGAAAATGAGAAAAGATCGTATTATTCATTTCGCATAAGGAATTTATCTCTGGAAATAGATCTGGTGGTCCTAATGGTGATTGCTATAATTGAAATAGTAAGTCGAGTGTAAAAGCCTGCATTAAATATACAATAATGAGATTTATTTCATAAAAATATAAAAAGTAATATACAAGAACCGATGACAGTCAAAAACACAAAATTGTAGATGAACGGAATTATAAAAAGAGCTATTCGAAAATGACTATGTATAAGAGCTAGGTAATGTATCTTCTCGTGCAAATATTTGGCATACACCTGTTTTCATCCAGCTGATACCTGGCTTAATGTCGTCCAATGTCTTCTATAAAAGGGGAAAGATAAAACAATATATTTAAAATAGAAACAAAAATTCGGCGTAATAAGTGTAAAAAAGCAGCACACAGTTTTCTGTTATAAATTATTATTATACAAAAGCCAATAAAACAGTCTCGTTTTGTCAATCACATTTTATTCCAATCAGAAGCATTAATTTTTCCATTTTAAAGTGTATACATGCACACGTGCAATATCATGCAATTTAGTCCATGCATAGACCTTAGGTAGGTATGGAACACGCTTACATTTATCGCCTTTGATCTCTGTCTGTTTATGGTCTATTTCTGTGCCATTCTCATTATTGACCTCAAATGGATAACGCGAATTTAATAAATGTGTCAAATTTACCTTTTTTTCTTCAAGTAAAGATTGACGGATCGACTGGAGTTTCTCATTCCAAGGTGTGAAACTAGAATAAATGTTAGAATAGATATCAAAAGAAAAATAATTTTTGTCGTGTTCTACAAATGTAATTACAGAACCAAGCGCTGGTCATATTTGTAGTTTTCTACAGATACAGTTTTACGTTTCTTTTTAATACTTACACTATCGCATGTGGATCGTCTATTATTGAGCTATTTATGTTGTTCTTTGATATCGAAACGGAGTCTTTCGCTTTTTCGCTAAATGCCACAGAATCTTGTTCGTAGCTATGAAAAACATCACATCAGAATACTATTATATCTAATCATTGATATCAGTAGTTACAGTATCGCAGCTTCAGCATTCGATGGATTATTTGTTTCGATTTTTTGAAATATTCGTCGTATGCAACGTAAAATTTGATATATATGATGATCGTTTCGTCTAAAAGACAATAAAAATTTTGAATTAATTGTTTTCCAATGTAAAGCAAAGAAAAAAAAAGTAAATATACTTCCAAACAGGAAAATAACGTTTGACATCTAATTCTCCGTTATCAATATTAACTAACGGATGATAAAATGACGGTGTAAATGTTACTCGCTAAAGTAATTAGAATATAATACTATTTGTTATTATAATCGTAAGAAATTACTTACCGGACAATCACCATTAGGAAAGTTGTCTGGTATGGTTATAACGAAACGAAAAATACCGGCTTGATAGGGCCCTTGTGACACGAAATGAACACCAAACCAAGCTAAAAAGCAGATGAAGAAAACAATCTAATATCTTGATCTACAAGTAAAAGAATCTTACTGAGATTTGTTGCTGCAGATGGAATACAAATGCATCCAGGAACTAGTTGTTTTTGTAGTAAATTGCTAAAAATAAAATAAATACTGTTAAAAACACCTTACTAATAGATAAAGAGTTATCACTTACTATTCTGCCTGAACAGCATAATCCAAAGCATATTCATTTTTTTCCGTCATAAAAAACGAATTGATAAAATATTTAGAAACTAATTAACTGCAAAATCTTAAATAAATTTATGTTTCGTCGTCTTATTATTTTTCTTTTTACAGCATCATTAAGATTATTTTAGTACTGCTAACTACTAATGCAAAGGGACATCAAAACTTGTATCGTAAAACAGTTATTCTCGAAAATTTAAGCGAGCATCTTTATTCCGACAGCGATGTTCATATCCAAGAATCTGCCTTGAAGGATATGATCACCCTATCATCAACGTACTTTTTGAAGTATCCACGTTAATTGTAACACTTTGTTCCAAGCGTTTGCTCTTTGGTGTTTTTAATGCAAAATATATGGATATTTTAAAAAACTTAATGTACGCTGTTTTACTTCATAAAAAAAGAAAGAATGTACCCTGTACACTTTGAAATTTAGATTTACACTATTTTTTGCAAAACCTATAATAATTTGAATGTGAAGCTACAGTTAAAAAACATTAGTAAACTAACTGTACCTATAAGATGTGTTCCATTTTTATTATGAAGAACAAAATTAACAAAATACTATTTTTCTTGTTATACAAGAATTGTGATTTGCTGTTGTTTACATATTTTGTAATTATATGTGTGCGTGTGCGTCATTTTGTTTGTCCTAGGAAAAGCAAATCGTAACAAATGTCATCTTTGATAAGCAGGCGCTTTTTCAGAATTTACAATTACACTTCGGAAGAAAAAAACAAGTGTACGTATTCATCTTACGCCAAAATCTCATTTAACCCTTTGAGTACCATTACTCGACTATGATAGCTAGGGACTTCTAATTCTGCGTGGTCAATGCTCTTACCAAATACTGATCACCTACCAAGTTTGGGCCTCTTTACTAGATGGTTTGTGAGCTGTAAGCGTTCCATTTCTTTCTCGTAAAATGCTAATAACTCCTGATCCAAGAGAGGTGAAAGCTTTTCCTTTTTACCAAAATGCAGCACTGCTCCTCCTCTATCTAAGATATGAATTTGAAGTGTTAGTTCTTAATAGTTACTGAAATACAGCTATTTTATGATCGAGGGTCACTTTTGAAGTTTGAGACCCTCATCCAAAAAAATTCGTAACTCAGCCTAGGAATATTATTTTCACTTCAAAATTGCACTAAATACTCTAAAATGTCTTTAGATTATTCACAAACAGTATGAGAGTTAACTATTGTATAATTCGAGATATTTATTGAAAATGAGCACCCGCTATTGAAACATACACAGGGAGGCAAGGGTGAGGAACTAAGGGTCGTCCACTCTACCGTAAATTCTGTGGTTAATGTCCAACATGATCATGTAAAAATATAGTAATGAAAAATTAGGGAGAAAATATATCCATAGGTAAAATATTGTCAAGAAGGCGTCGCACTCAACCAAACTCCCGCTTATTTCATCTATTTTCTGTCTTTTTCACTTCTCATATACTTCCAAGCAAAATTAATAACATATTAGAGATCAGCAGACAAAACTGCATCGTCGCATCTCGATATCTTTTTGCGGTCGGGAGTTATTCGGAAATCAAGAAACTGAAAAAAAACGTCCTGAATTCGGGACGCTGGTAAACAAAGATTTAAAGCACAGCCATTCATAACGTATTGGTATGGTTCCGGACGGAAAAGAAATACGCTTATTGTGCGTGTACTCATTACAATTCATAACTAACCGATACGATAAGGCTAAAAATTAGATAAAGGTCAATTCAGGCGCGTCCTGTAATCCATATTCGACTTGTTTTCTCATTCTGTTATCTTTTAAATAATAAAAAGGAAAAAAAACAACAAAAACAAGACAGCTGAGAGACACGACTTATTTTCATTCGGTTCAGAGAACTTGAATTCACCCAATCAAATTTTTGTGTCGAACATAACCTCATCTACTTACGGTTGAATTCTGTAACTAATCCCATACCAGTATCAAATTCATTGGACAAGTACGGCCTCTTTCCAAAGGTTTGCTCTTATTCAATGGTCAAAATATCGTAATAGATAGAAACACACAAAAATGATATTTTTCTGCAATAAAAAAGGGCAACTAAGTGCAGATGTAAAATCAAACAAAATAAATTGAAATTTTCAAAAAAGTATTAAACTTATATGATTTCAATGACTGGAACCCTACCCGATAAAATGATAACCGTGCTCCTGCACGGCGATAAAGTTTCATAAAACCTTTCGACAAATCAATCATACATTTTTTGCTGCTGATTATGCTGGTTAGTCACAACTCGGCCTAGAATATATTATATCCAGTTTCATTTAACAGAAGTAGCTTATTCATTCCTAGGTGAAACATAACTAACATTTAATAAGCCATATAGTGCGTTTTAAATATATGCCAAAAAAACTGGCTTTTAACACATAAATAACTGTTAAAAACTGCCAGATAACAGTCAGTTTATTGTCTGTTATGTGATTGTTGAAAAAGGCTCGAGAAAAGACATTTAACATACCAGAAACTGTTGAAGAAAAGGCAGTTAATAGTCACTGTTTACTGTAAATTTTTTGACTATTATAATGGTAAAAAACAGGATTTAACTGTGCATCCTAAAATGTAAAATAACTGTCGCAGTTAAATGGCTATTAGCAGGCCATTCTTCAATTGCAAAACATACAGCGAAAAAACTGACATTTAAAATTTTTTGTCTCCGCTTGTACGGGTCATTGAAATTTGTCTCATGGAAGTCGCCGCTAGTTCTGGATCTGATGCCATTGATGGTGCCGTGGATCTAAGGAACCAAAAATGCCAAAAATTGTCGAAATCACTATATTTGGGGTACTGATCAAAAAAATTAATCAAATCAAAGAAAACATTCGATAATTGACCGTTAAAAACCAGTAATGGTGCAAAAACGGCCGTTACATAATTCTATTAACTAGCCTATTTTTGGACAGTTTTCGGCCTGTTAAAAAATGTCATTTTAAGATATTAAAACGTTCCCATTTATAAGGTGTAAAAATGACCATTTAATGACTATTTCATTAGCTATTAACTGGTATTTAACAGACAATTACTTACACCGTTTTCGACGTCCTGGGTTGGTGATCTCAGAACTGATGTCAAGGAATCCAAGAAACCGAGTTGTGGAAATTTAAGCATTGTTAAGATATTCATGGATTAAACTAAATTTTAAAGTTGTTCTTCATATCGACGAAGGTGACTCAACAAGGTATTGGCAGAACTGGGACAGAACTATGTTTTTTCTTGTATATTAATATAATAATCGATTCCTATTTGTTGTTTAAATTGTTTATTATATTTATTGCAAAGCGGTTTGATCATCATGTTAGGCGTACAAAAAAAAGTACAAAAAAAGAAGCAAGATGATATGCATATATAAACTTGCATGCATTCCATGACATGCATATATTTTCTCCTAAAATCATTTCTCTATTATCTAATCTAAAAACATGGACAAAATTGTTACATAGTAAAGATATTTATCATAAAACATAAAAGAAACAAACTGAATCCCTGAAAAGAAATATTAGTGAACATAAGATGATTGACTTTTAAATAACTCATCATCTTATCATATTCTCTAGATTATTTGCCTAATCTTATCCCGTGAATCATACATATGCATGAGTAAAAAATGGTCATGTCTCTACATGACCATCAAAAACATTATTATGTGTTTTTTTAGATGAAAAAATAGTACTACCTTTTAATGAGCGAACACATAAGAATAAAATTAATGCCAACACATATTTCAGACAATTGTTTATGGAAGATTATAGCATATAAACATGTAAAAAAGCACCATATGGACAAGTAAAAAATATCTGTAAATTGAGAGAGAGAATCATTCAGTAGAATTAATAATAACAATAATAATTTTTGTCAAAATATAAATTAAACAGGATATGGTACTTTTACATAGCTATCATAAATGTTTCGATATACACAAACTGCAAACAAAATACCGAACAACTAGAACATAGAGAGAGAAAGAGAGAAATAGAAGTTTTTTATAATTGCTCGTTGTAAACATTGTTTTGATAAAGTAGAAATACTTACGGCTAACACGCATAGTCCGACAATAGTGCCAATAATGATTTTTCCCCATAGAATAACAGAATTAGCAATTGCTGCGTAACATCCTGATATACCATTAGTATTGATATCATTAATCGTACACTGAGATGATAATTCATCTGTTGATGGTGCAGATGAGGAACAACATGATGAGGGCAAACGTAGTTCTCCATAATCATATGCCGAGTCAATACCACAACATTTGTACTGAATTAGAAAGACGCAGCGTATAAAACCTTTGCCATTTGTTCTCCAGTAAAATGCCATTTGTTCAAAGTAAGAAATGACTCAAACAGCAAACTTTTCCTTCCTCTCTGCTTAGAGGAGAGGAAATGAGTATGGTAAAAAGACAGGGGTTCTTCTCAAGTGCGCCGAGTGAAAGTATTAATGTGAAGAGTCGAATGATTGATCGTTTACGTGTTTCTAATTGATATCTCTTTCGACTGGTCTTTTAATCTGTCTGAAGAAGTTTATTTCTATTTAAAAGAAGTTTTTCGTTCCACTCAATCGGATAATCAATTACATATTTTGCTCTTTCGGATCAGTCACTCGTTTTAGTTATCTGATTGTATAAATCTGGGAAAGATCTCTTGATAGTATAACAGCAGTGAACGAACAATCTGAACTGACGTTTTTTTTATATATGCTTTAAATATCGCGTAATTATGCTCCTGGAATGAATATATTTAAAAATCAAAGTATGTGTGTTCATTTTTCTCATTTCATTTTTTTCGTGACCTTGTACAATACCAAGCTTGAAGGTCATTCAAACCTCACAATTAATAGTCTGAATAATTTTACCTTTCCTTCAATGTTTTAACTATTGTTTATTTAGAAGGTCATACAATAGTTGTATTATAGCGCATTATAGTTGGCTTCCAATAATATTATCGAAGATATCTTAGCCACTAAAGTTTATAAACTATTAGTTAGTCAATGTTAAGGTATTTATTGTATGTGAAGTAATTAATGCGTCTGATTATGTTCTTTATTGTTACTGCCATTAGTGATAGTTACCGAGGAAGTATATCATTAGAAAGCCATAACACCCACAACCAGTCATGATAAATGATTCAGCGATTCAGTTATACAAAATATGTTTCTGGAAGGTCATCTTAACATCTGTTTATAATTGATGACGCAAAAATTAAGTTAACATTGAAAATAGAATTTTCTAAGACAATAAACAACTATCAAACGTGTCAGTTAAAATCTATTCTTTGTCTTTGGTCAAATATTTATTTTGATCATAAATCTGCCATATATCAATTCTCTTCTGTTCTACTGATAACTATCTACACAAAATTACATATGATTCATAACGTTCGTAATACAAGGACGTTTCATGTTGACCATAAAGTAAATCACCTACGGGTAGTATGAACTATAGCAACATTCTTGTTAAATAATCAAAAAATACAATGATGACATTGATCATTATTTACTAATAATATTTATATATACGAGACTAGCAATACTTATAATAAAATATTCAACAATTCAAAAATATTCCTTTTAGCCAAGTTTACTTTTAGCAGTATTAGTAGACTTCCAATAAATATGTCCTTAATTTCGAATTCTAAGCACAACAGTATTAAAAAAAAAGCAATTTTAGTAACATTTCAACATTATTTTCATTGGTTTGAACCTTTGTGAGTATGTCGTTTCTATCGTATGTATGATACAAGAAACAAGGATGGTAATAAATTTATACAACTGTTACTGTCAATTTCCTTTTTTTTAAATACAACTTTATAATCAAAAAGAAAAGGCCTTTTACGGATTGAACATGCCAAAAAAGATTTTTTTTATCTTGTGGACTCATCTTATATTTATACAAGACTTACATCATCGTACATACATACAGTGTTACAAAACACATTTTCTCTTTTCTATCTCTCTGTTTTGTATCGCAAAATATATAACTTTATACGTCTCTCATTCAGTTTTGACTTTTTCCTTCTCCTGTCATAGGACACCATAAGATGTGCAAAAGATTTCTCTCAATTTGTCTAGTTTAACATTCTACTATCGAAAGAAGAATTCATACCATATCATATCAAATATACTCTTATTGGAGTATAAGAGATATGTTTTTATAATTGACAACTATACGTCTGATTCATTAAGGTTATTATGAAAATCAATTGCTAAATAAAACCATTTCTTTGAGCAACTTACCTGTTTTTGAAGAGAATCAATGGCATACTCGTATGGACTTGAATTAATATAATTATAATTTTTAATATTTGATTTCAGTCGACTTCGTATACCGAACTGAAATTCACTATAGAACATGGCTGTAATGATAAATGCGGCTATTTGGATAATAAGAACTAATAACACAAAGATGATATACTAAACAAAGAGAAAGAATAAAAACAAATCAGGAAAATACTTTTAAAGTTTGTCTATGGCAATAGTCATAAAAGTATTCAGATGATGAATTGAACTATGAGCTACGATTATAATAATTGACATGAATAAAATACGAGATGACCTTAAACATATTTTGTTCTACCATTGTATATAAATGGAATTTTCTATGAAAGAAATCTCCCTAAACGGAGACACGTAAACTGTAGCATATAACCACGTGAATGCCTAGTTTAAGAAAGAAGAGGGGTCAAAAATACATTTATTTTTAAAATGATCACTTTGACAGCAGACCACTTTGTCCACTTAACTACACATAAGTTTGTATACATATAAGGAAAAAATGCTTGATAACTGTATACCGTTACATTGTACATATAGTATATATATACATATACTTTATTTCAGAATCGTGTAGATGATTTCTTTTTTATTATAGCTTTAGCTTTTATATCATCTTTACTTTTATAGTAAACTTAAGTATTCTTACTTATGTGTATTGGGGTTTGATAGTCTGAGAAAGTTGTGTTAAAAGCGATCAGTTTCCTTTTAGTTTTTTATTATTATCCATCATAATGGCTCACACCCCTATTTCTGCTTTAGTCTATTCTTCTACATTGATAGTAGCTGATGTTTTTGTTATTCTGCTCTTTAGTTATTGCATTGTTGAATATATATTATTTTTCAAGTTAATTAGGGTCCTTACTCTTTTTATTAATTTGATAGGTTTAATTTATGACTCAGATATAAAGAAATGAATGGTCTATTCTATTATAAATCATGTATCTTTAATAATATATTTGATATCTAATGGTGTTTACAAGGTTGCTGTTTTTCATTTGAATATGCACGCATTTATATACATATATACGTCATGAACGTAATAGAACATGTTAACTCTTTCTAATTGAAGAGGATATAGTAGAAGAAAAATATCTGATATAATTAAAGTTTAATAGAAACAAAAACTTACAAGTGCTAGACATAATCGATTTTCTCGAAATGCACCACAACATCCAAATAATCCAATTAGAAAAATAATTATTCCAGCAAGGATGATTAATAATGCAGCCACTTCAATAGGTGATATGGGAATGGCTTTAATATTTAATAATTGAACAGTTTGCTGTATATCAGGACGTGTCACCAAATAACAACCAAGACTTATGAGGCTGATACCAGTTATCTAAATGAGAAAAATAGATGTAGATAAATTAAATATATTTTCTCTATCTTTGCTAGAAAACAGAGTTAACCGTGTGAACATCACGTTCATTCAACAGAATTTTTACGAAAGAATACTGTAGTCGTCCATCTCTAGCAGAATTACTAAACCATTTTCTGTAAGATATATATCAATCAAAATTATATCTTAGGTTATGAAAAACTCATAGATTAGGACCCATCCAATACAGGAAATTATTTATAGATCTTATAGATTGCAAATAAACTATGTTTTGCTTTCTGTAGAACTCTATTGTGGATTAATTTTAAATCTTTATAGCTATTCTTTAACTTTCTCTATAAGTATTCTCTCGCGCTGATACAAATGTCTAAAAGATGATGGAATATGTTTTATTTTTAATTATGAAACAGAACTCAATGTGATATCAAATAGACGTGTAATTACATACATATTCTTGAACAGAAGATAGCTTTTAGAATTTAATTCACATGCTCCAACTGTTTCTTTTTATGAGAAAAAGGCTTGAGACGCGTTTTTTGAAAATGAAGTCATACGTAATAATGACTTGAAATTTTATGTTAATAATCGAAAAACTCATATCTCACGCAAGAACAATCATTATGATTATTATTATTATAATAAAAAAGACAGCTTGTTGTATGATTTTAGGAATAATAATCTTTTGATCGTCTTGATATAATGTACAATTACTTAGTAATGTCAAAAGTGCTCAGCAGTATCAAACAAATTTCATTACTAACAACCGCTTAACAACAGCCTTGGATGAGAATATTTTCTACACTTCAAAAATTTCCACAAAAAAAAGTATGTTTTACTTTAAAAAACACGTACATACCCAGAAAAAAATGGTAATGGCCATAAGAAAATATTTGGCACAATGACATGTTTCAAGACCCATTCTTCTTCAAGATGTTGCCTATAATAATCTATATCATTGTAGAAAGTTGTTCTAAACAAATTTTAATTGGTTTGTCACTAATAAATTATATATTGGTTTGACAATTAAATAATTTTTAATAAAAACACATAAACATCATCCATATTTAGATTCTAGTTCATCGCTTTCCATTTTTACTTTTTTGACTTTTTAAGCGGTATTTTCGTTTTGAGCGAGAATGCTTTGTACTTCTTTATTCCCTCAAAAAAACGTTTTTTTTTTATGGACCGAAGAGAAATATGATAAAGTTTTATTCTTCTTATTATTTTGATTTCTATATACAACAGTGGAAGAAAAAAGAAGTAATTTGAGGAGAAAGAGAACATGAGAGAAGAGAAAATGAAGAAAGAGAAAAATAGTAGAAAATTGGATTATCTTTTCTCTCTCTCTCTGTATACATATATACGGCATTGAAGGCTACGAGACGATAAATTTAAACGAATAGCAGAAAATCGAGATGTTCTTTACTTTAGGTTACTGAATTAAAGTTTAGCTGTATATGTAGTCGACATGTACAATCATTATATTTTATTAGAACGCAAAAGTGAAGTTTATTTGAAAATGACTGGGTTATTCTAATTAGGAGTACTGATCATTCTAATTAAGACTGATGTTTCCATTTGACCGACAAGCGAAATTCTACTGCATATTAGAATGAGCTCACACAAATATTCAGAGGTTTTAGTATCCAGTATCTTCATCTCAGTAGGACCATGACATCAGAGCATGCAATCTGAAACAACATATACTTAGAAAAATCACTGCCCAAGCATATCTACGATGCAGACAATATATCTCCGCATTTCTCATACACAATCTCTCGTTCGAATAACACTTAGTCTAAGCCATTTTAGCGTGTTTTGCGTTTCTAAGAACATGTGGAAACTAGTAAAGTGCTGCATGAAATATATAGTTGTGATTGGGTTCTGTTTCTGAAAGATATAATATTATTCCCTTTGTGATAGTAAAATACAGTTACTGATGAGTGAAAAACTATCTGCAAAGACGTATGCGATTGATTTGACTCTTTGATTTGATAACTAGGGTTAAATACCGACAATTTTGTACTTTCCATGGAAAAGTTCACTGTCTCACGAAAAAACATTCTGAAAGTTTTTCATCAGATCTACTCTAAAAGTTATCTCATACTTCTCATAACTAAAAAACTTCATTCTTAGTGCTTCATTTTTTCGCTAGTCAGCATATATCAACTTGATGAAGTCATTATTAACAATCACAATCTCTACAGACGTTTTGATAACATAAACATTCATTTTCAATCGATTATTTCTGCTTGTTGGCTATTCACACCTCATGCTAGATTAATATTACCGTATCTGGTGCGAAGAGTTGTACAAAATGCTCTTTGTTACGTCTAAAATTGTTATTTATCTATATCCAAAGTTTGTTTTGAGTAAGATCCACATGATACGGCAACGGCAGAGAAAACAAACAAAAATAAACAGAAAGAAGCTGTAAATTAGATCGATTTACCAGCGAAAATGGATCCTAGTTCTCAAGAATCTTCATAAATATGATGACAAAATATAATTAATAAGCTTAAAATAAATATGTAGGATCTACAACTCTGCTAAATTCAGTATGATACGACATTGTGGTGTGTGCAAGACAAGGAATAACTAATGCTAATCTAAAATAAATGAACAAATATAAAAGAACGGCAGCTAAAGCAAATAAGCATTTTGTGAAGACGATTAAATTTATTCAAAACCTTGGTTTAATAGATTTCTAACCGATAAGGAAAAACTTACCATTTGTTGACAGAGGATAAAGGTAAAAACGGTAAACATTTAAATATATTGGTTAAGTATTAAGTGTATGTTTATTAGAGCAAAAATCGACCTTGGTAAAGTTTCAGTGTATGATGTTCTTGAGTGGAAAGCTTACGGACATCTGGAGTAAGGTTTGATTTCTCAGAATTTTCTAATTTTCCGTGATTTTTCATTATTTTGATGATTGAATCATTAATTTCGTGATTTTTTAGTTTCTTCTGATTCTTAACCTTTTCATAGTTTGTGCTAGAGAAGTCAGATTTTAGTGGAAAATATTAAAATGAGTTTATTATTGTGTTTTATCCAAAGTTTCATGGGTTGTTATAGTCCAGTTTTTTTAATGCTAGCCAGACTCACAACATATATGAACTGTGAAAAAAACGAAAAAAGCGATCAGCTGAAATGCAGAAATCCTTTTTTTCGCAGGTATCAACTTTTTTACCACTAGTTTTTTATCATGTCTCCTCTGTTCATAATGTTGGATACATTTTATCATCTCTTTTTTTTATATGGCAACAATCCTGTTGGTTAGTAGTACCAATAAAGGCGCGTACATGTCCTGTTGATATGAAACAATATTTGTGTACACATTCAGTTGACTTAGCAGTTTTATTTAACTTGTATCAAGTTAGTGGTAATACACGTATCCTGTTATGAGGAAAACGACAAGGGAAAGGACGTCCAAAAAAGGTTAGCACAGCTTTACAATTGTAAATAGATATTTTCACATATTGTTTGTTTTTTGTTCTGTACATTATATTTTGGTGCATACTGTTAAAGTGATGCTGTTACCTTACTACGAATTGGTGAACATTTACTCTTTTTTTTGCTCTCGAAAAAGGTAAACTGAGGAAAAACGCAGTAAATAAAAAGAAAGATAGAACATTGTCTGATTGAGTTTGTCTTCTAATAATTAAGATTTTCTAGATCAGTTTAAGAATATTGACTATTTTACGTACGAATTCTGCAGTGAAGATTATACTTTAGCAACTTTCCTTTCTGAGCTCAAATATCAACCATTTACGATCAATTCTCCATATTAAACTATTGTAATTTTGATAATTGTTTTTAGTCTAAAATTTTTTTAAACAATGTCCACGGGATATCACACAAGCACAAGTCTTTACTGTTAAATATTTCTACTTCAAATAGTATTAGAATGTGCTATCAAAACATCTTTCAAACGTTACATAACAAGTAGCTTAAATTTCTTACAACATGTTTTTAACGGATGCAAGAAGATCCATTTCTGACTGATGTACTGTAATAGTTTTCATTCAAAGATAGGAAAGCTTATAGGATTGAGCTACCGTTGTCAATCAGGACAAAACTTATTTATGCAAGGTTAAGCCCAAACATCTCGACTCTCAAGCCGATTTTTACTACATAAAATGTGAAGTCGACGTGGTCACATCAGTAGATCAAGCCATATTCGAAAAGATGCCGAATTCGCGAAGGGCACTTCTATGCAGTTTCTCTCAGATCGTCAACCGACGTTTGAGCGACTCCGACATTGGACACTTTTCAACATGACTTTTTGCCGATCAAGAAAGTCGAATGATTATTCATTTCGATAACGATTAATAACGATGATGACAACAATCTCTTTGTCGTCCGATTATGAACTGAATTATTTGGAGATCTGTAGAGCGTGAGGCTGTGTGGGGTAAGGATGAGTGGGGGTGAGGGTGAGCAGCTATAAGTGATGCACTTCGCTCAATTGTTGGTCCTTCAAATGCGGTCTCTCAAATGTCAGTCGCTCAAACGACGATCGCTCAAATGTCGGGGCGCTCAAGTGTCGGCGCTCAAATGTTGGCGCACAAATGTCGGTCGCTCAAACGTCGGTTAATCCTCTCAGATATACACGAGCTGATAGCCGTGAAGATGAGGCCCTGTAGACTTTATAGTAGTAGTTAATAGAAGTAAAATCTTCCAGTCGCTTCCGCAAAAAACATGTGGAGCATAATTTCTCCGGAAACCCAAGTTCTGAAGCGATCCCCTACCGGTCAGCTTTTCAGATCAATTTTTTCTTTAAACAAACATTTTGTATCGCTTCTTCTTAGTTTTAGTTAAAGACGGAGTCGATTTGTACTATTATCAATATAAACCCCATACCCTAGTATGATCTAACGCAGCAGGCCCTGGCTGCAAAACAGCTATTCTTATCTTTGCTCTACTGCCGTCAGAATGTGTTGGAATACATCGTATTTTTATATTAAATCAAAGTTAAAGGAATATTTGTTCGAATGACGTACAAAGGAACACGACATGCGCCATTCGAAGACTGTGTCCGTAACTATGAAGTCAGGTTTTCCAAAATGCCTAAAACCTAAATTGCACGAGACACTTTTTCGTTTCCTCTGAAATAGTAGTATTCACTGAGTTCTACAAAGATCAATACAAAACTTCCATCTTTTTTGTCTTCTTCATGATTTTCTAGAGGCACAAAGTTGAATAAATCCAGAACAATTTTTTTTCTATTTTGACTTTTGATAAGTACGAATTAGTTTTAAGTAAATTTTCTCAGCAAATACGAATTTATTAAAAAATGAGTCAAAAAAGAGAAACTTAGAAGAGTGTTTAAAACAGATTTCGGAGGATTTATTCCTCGATTTCCGTTCATTCTCATTTGCACGGAAAAATGATGACGAAGACAAAACTTCTATCTGTTTGTTTATTCAATCTGCTTGAAGTAGAAAAAACAAGCATATACCAAATACGGTTATATTCGTAATCTTTAAGAACAAATTCTCACTTGAATTACTTATCCTTAATGTCCAAAGTTTTCAACCAATGGAAATTGAGACAAACATTCTTTTAAGTGTTTCCTTTTGGTTCATTTTTCAATAAACTCATATTCAGTGAGAAAATTTACCTCAAACTAACTAGTTTTCGCTCATCAGACATTATTTTTGCCTTCTGAACTATTTTGCAGCCAGGGTCTGCTGCGTCAGATCATACTAGGGATAATAGTACAAATCGACTCCGTCTTTAACTAAAACTAAGAAGAAGCGATACAAAATGTTTGTTTAAAGAAAAAATTGATCTGAAAAGCTGACTGGTAGGGGATCGCTTCAGAACTTGGGTTTCCGGAGAAATTATGCTCCACATGTTTTTTGCGGAAGCGACTGGAAGATTTTACTTCTATTAACCACTACTATAAAGTCTACAGGGCCTCATCTTCACGGCTATCAGCTCGTGTATATCTGAGAGAAACTGCACAGAAGTGCCCTTCGCGAATTCGGCACCTTTTCGAATATGGCTTGATCTACTGATGTGATTAACACAAAAAACAATTGGAAAAAAGGAGCACTTAGTAGTGATTGCTATTTTCCTATTATACAAAAACCATAGTAATGGTTTCAAGAAAATGCAGGATCGTGAGTCGGATAATAGCATATAAAATGAGGAAAATTATTAATTATTTAATATTACTTAAAATAATTAGAAAGGAAAATTCTTTCGCATTACACTGAGGAGAATTTAATTCTTTTTTCTATAGATTTTGCTGTGTTTTGGTAGAGAGCAGCTGGCATCCTAGTTTATTCATATGGTTACTTCTGTACGCGTAAGTAAATAACACTCTAATTTCTGTAGTAGTATGAATACTAGTACGTAGTCAAAAATTTAGGAGCAGAAAGAATCAGTCCCCAATGTTTTTTTCTAACATGAGATGAGGTGTAAGAATACAAAAACACGCACAGATGCAGTAAATAATTCAAAAACTTCTAGTGAGGAGACTGAAGTATTTAGTAAGTAACTGAATTTCTTCCGATAGCTACACTACTGTATAATATAATCTAATAGTGAAAAGTTTGAAAGACTTCTTATCCTAGTTTGTTTGTCAAACTTATTTCAGTTTGTTTTTTAAGATTAAAGCAAATAAGCTTTCATATCTATTCAAACATCAGAAAACTGGAAAAAAGATTTCTCCTTATCAATTCAAAGTCTATTTCTATTTTTGTGTAAATATGGCGAAAAATAGCCGTTGCTAGTTAATTTGATTACAAATAAACTATATCAAAGAGAAAAAAAGAAAGGAATATGAAGAAATTTGTTCGATGCAAATAAATATAGTCATGTCTATTAATTAATATAGATAACGCTTGGTTCCCTCAGTATACACGTCCCAATAATAATAATAAGATGAGTGAAGAGGATAGATTTTTGACAGTAGTACGGAAATCAAAAAATTATAACTGTCTTGCAGTGTTCAATTTTTCTATCTATAAGATTCTTGTAACATTATTTCTTTTTTTCGAAGAGAGCAACAAATATCCGCATAGTTTACCGAGAAAACTATTTTTGCTGAGAAAAAGTAAGTACGTTGTTGTACTTAGATCTCTTGACTTGATTTGATTATGATAGGTCAAATATATAGAGAAGAAATCAGAATGTATTCCTCGTCGAGAATCACTTAACTTACATGTCTTTATAAAGTTTAACTGTGGGAAAAAGGGCTTATTTTGGATCAATCATATGAGTTATTTAACTTTTTGACACATAATGATCAGACTCTGTTTCGTATTAAAATTCTGAAGAGAAAAAGATTGAACAGAAGAAGAAAAATTCAAAAATAAGTGATTTAACCGTGATGAATATTTCAGTTAGAAGATTATTTCCGGTTTAAGGCTCCACATTTTCCAGATATGTTCTTATTTTATTATTTTCAAGCTTTCTGTAGATATCTATTTGCTTGTATATGCACGAAAGGCTTTTCAAATCTTTTATTTTTTGCTATAAATCCTCTTTTTTGAGTAAATAACAATTTTTTTTTGAGAAAAACAGTTCATAAGATCATTTTAATTGAGAACGTCGATGAAAGGCTTTTTTTCTACAAAATTCTTTAAAAGTTTTTCTATAGGATAAGTTCATGCTTCAGGAAAACATAAGACCGTGAGGGTACGAATTTCAAGATTTCGCTGTTTTCTTCTTGAGAGAAGGTATTGAGACGTTCTTGATTCACGATCCTGCATTTTCTTGAAACATAAACGTTCACTAAGGCTTTTTACAGAAGGAAAATAGCCCTCAACACAAAGTGCTCCTTTTTCCACTTGTTTTTAGTGTCAAATTACATCCGACTTTCGAAGTTACTCTAAGTATACAATATCTATCAACCGAGAGTTCTTGAACAGAGTGAAATTTATAAGTCTTTTAAGGCTTGTGAGAAATCTACGAAAATTCTTTTGTCTAAGCGAATAGGTACTGAATTACGATACGAAGAGACCACTTTCCATTTGTGGCGTTCTTTTCTCTGTAAGTAGAAATAAAAATTAAATGTTCTTGTTGTTATTGTGGTGAGAAAGTTCTTTAGAAGGGTTGACGCAAAAGCATATGGATGGGAAACTTATACTGCGCTTGTATTTTAGATTTTCTTTTCTTTAATTTAGGATATGTCACAAACACTCTCGAATATATTTTCAACACCAAAAACTATCATGTCATTAAGCGTTATTCTTGTTGTTGTCATACAAATGTTTACTTTAATTCAAACACAACCGACGAATGATGATGGTACGCGTAATTCATTGTATGAAATGTATAAGATAATGCGAACAGATCCTCGGTTCCAATCACTATCCAATGAACAAATTGTAGTACTTTTGCACCAAAATATTGCAAACAAAAATTGGCTCGATAGTATTCCGGAACAATTGAAAAAAAGTCGAGATAGAAATCAAAGAAAAATGAACTACAACAACGACGACATCAACAATCAGAAGATTTGATACAGTAATTATAATAAACCCTCTTTCGTCTAATCCTTCCCAGATCAACTCAATCATTCTTGATCGTGTCATTCAAACTCGTTGCAAAATATGTCTTCAAAAACTTTACTAGAGACATTTTAGTTCATTGGTTGTATTTCTAACTTGTCTTTAATTAATTACAAAGCACTCCAGATAATAAAAGATCGCATAATACAGATATTGTCATTAAAGCCAGGTTCTGAGCAGCATATCTACTAGGCAGATTTTATCACCGCATTTCTCAGAGCATGCAATCTGAAACAACATATACTTAGAAAAATCACTGCTCAAGCATATCTACGATGCAGACAATATATCTCCGCATTTCTCATACACAATCTCTCGTTCGAATAACACTCAGTCTAAGCCATTTTAGCGTGTTTTTGCGTTTCTAAGAGCATGTGGAAACTAGTAAAGTGCTGCATGAAATATATAGTTGTGATTGGGTTCTGTTTCTGAAAGATATAATATTATTCCCTTTTGTGATAGTAAAATACAGTTACTGATGAGTGAAAAACTATCTGCAAAGACGTATGCGATTGATTTGCCTCTTTGATTTGATAACTAGGGTTAAATACCGACAATTTTGTACTTTCCATGGAAAAGTTCACTGTCTCACGAAAAAACATTCTGAAAGTTTTTCATCAGATCTACTCTAAAAGTTATCTCATACTTCTCATAACTAAAAAACTTCATTCTTAATGCTTCATTTTTTCGCTAGTCACCATATATCAACTTGATGAAGTCATTATTAACAATCACGATCTCTACAGACGCTGTGATAAGATAAACATATATAAGGTATCTTATATATTTTACTACTATATAAGGAAACAATGTTATATCTTTCAGAAACAGAACCCAATCTAGGGGTGTAACCGGTATCAAAAATGCGGTACCGGTACCGGTCACCGGTATACGAACTTCGTACCGGCTTGTCTTGATCATATTTTACCTGAATACCAATAACTTTTCTCTTGTTTTTCTTTACTATGAACTTTATTTTATGTTATCATAGGGATCCATTAATCTTTTCACTTTGAGTATGTATAGCTGATTTTTCATACGCTTTTTTTAACGAAAACAGCAATCCAATTCAATCTTTTAAATTAAGAAGTTTATATAAGCCAGCAAGGTTTAAGTAATTGAAATGAAATTTTTGTGGAAGAAATATGTCACAGATGAACTGAATTTACACGATGTTTTTTGAAAAAAACCGTATCATACTGCAAAATACCAGCAATACCGGCCGACTGATTATGCTTCATACTGATGCCGGTATACCGGTCGGCATTATATTCGTATCGATAGCGGTTGCACCTCTGACCTAATCACAACTGTATATTTCATGCAGCACTTTACTAGTTTCCACATGCTCTTAGAAACGCAAAAACACGCTAAAATGGCTTAGACTGAGTGTTATTCGAACGAGAGATTGTGTATGAGAAATGCGGAGATATATTGTCTGCATCGTAGATATGCTTGAGCAGTGATTTTTCTAAGTATATGTTGTTTCAGATTGCATGCTCTGATGTCATGGTCCTACTGAGATGAAGATACTGGATACTAAAACCTCTGAATATTTGTGTGAGCTCATTCTAATATGCAGTAGAATTTCGCTTGTCGGTCAAATGGAAACATCAGTCTTAATTAGAATGATCAGTACTCCTAATTATAATAACCCAGTCATTTCAAAAAACTTCATTCTAAAAGCTTCACGTTTGCGCTTTAATGAGGAACACTGCCTTTGCAGTTGGACGACATATGTATTTATCAATCAGGAAAACGTTGTGTCGAACAGCATGTGTTAGAGAACAAAAAAATTGACCTTTAATATAACTATTTAGCCATATAAAGAAAATACATTTGAAGCAAATTGTATTCGTGAAACAAACGATCTTATGATACGTATCTCACTTCGGTAATAAGCCTCTAAGCAAATAAGCAAATTACTGCATTATAAATTAACTGTATCTTACATCATAAAAGTATTATTTTATGCTATTTTCTTCTACTAGATCAACAAAGTTCTTTCTTTACTAACTAAAGTGAGACGGATGGCGATGCTACTATTATGACTACCTGCAAAATCATTCGTTTTGTCATTCTTTTTATTAGCCTAATTTGTTCGTAAATAGTTATGTATCCATTGATTTCAATCTTTTTTCGATAGTCAGCATATATCAACTTGATGAAGTCATTATTAACAATCATGATCTGTACAGACGTTTTGATAACATAAACATTCATTTTCGATCGATTATTTCTGCTTGTTCGCTATTCACAACTCATGCTAGATTAATATTACCATATCTGATGCGAAGAGTTGTATAAAATGCTCTTTATTACGTCTAAAATTGTCATTTATCTATATCGAAAATACTGTGACACTCGATAATAATCATATGTACAGAATGGTAATGGAGATATGAAAATTCAAACAGTTTGAGTAGCATTACTATTGTCTATACTTGTTGTTGGCGGTTGTTGAATGTCTGCATGATCTCTATTTGGTAATAGGCAAGTGTTTGGTTCATAATTTGGTCGCTCTCTAGCTATTGTCTCAGCGTATGTTGTGTTCATATAACCTATACCTTCAATAATTAGTTTCCATCCAATAACAAATAAAAATAATGCCATCATTACTTGAATTAAATCATCAAAATACGCGTGCTTACTTAAAAACGTTACTCTGTCCCAGACAACAAGAGGAATGGCCATCGTTATACCACCGATCATTCGCAAAAGACATTTTCAAATTTTACTCATACAATTTTCTTATTTTAGCCATGCTGCTGTTTGAGAATGGTGTCTCAATTATACTATTAAGAGCATCAGCCATCAATGATTTAGAATTCAATTTCTTCGATAAGAATATTTTAATGACCGATAAAAACGCAAAAATCACAATGTGAGTCACCGAGTAGGCTAGTACCAACCAATCTCCACTTGGTTCTTGAGGCACGATCATACTTTGAATTGCCCGACTTTCAATAGCCAAAAATGAACCAATAAATAGAGCACCAATTACACAACAGACGAGATAATCTCGACGTTTTAAATCGTCTCGTGTTTGTGCTAAAATGTATACATTGAATTTAGTTTCAAGTTGAGAAAAAAAATCTTACCTCTTAGATGCCAGGCAACAAAACAAATGCAAATAGCATCCATCAACGTATCAATTGAATAGGATAAACCTACGGACGACTGATCCAACATTGAATTGACAAAGGCTGTCATGCCAAGAAATATATCAATAAAAATTGTAAAAAGGCATATTTTATAAGCTATTTGTTGATATCGGCTGAACATCGGCAATTTTTCATCATCGCCATCGTTGTTGGTTGTATCAATAGTAGGTCTACTGACTTTTTTCTTCTTACCACAAACCATTTATCGAGCTCTTGAAACTAAACACTTGTCTTTGAATGTTGCAAACTAAGTAACTGTAACTATGATTAAAAATGAAAATTAATTTCTGTATCATACATCCGAATAAATAGCAGTAACCGAGATGGAAAATAAACCGGTTGATATTTCACTCATGGGCATTTGATGATTATGTTTTCTGCATATGAGCATAGTGTGCGATCAGTCAACCAAAACAAATGTATCATTAAGCGCTTTTGCTATTTCACACGTCATTAATATAGATTTTATCATCAGTGTATGTCACTATTGGATATTCAAAAAGAGTCCATGATTAGGACGCTGACAAAATCAATTGAAAATATTTTTTTCAGGTTAAATCCACTGTAGGGTAGAGAAATTTAGCACACATCTAATGAAACATATTATCAAATTTATGATATCATTATGCTGTATGCATGTCTAGTATTCATCAAAACATGATGCTATAGTGTTATGATAATAGTAATCAATAAGAAATGTGCGTTGACTTGATTCAAAACTCGAAGTTTTAAATTGAAACACTGAGAAAAAAATGTTATTATTCATAAACGAAACACGAACTTAACACTAGAGTGATGAAACGTTCTACATTTGATTAACATTTTATCTAAAGTAGTTATTCTTATTTGTCCTCGTCTATAGTGCCATATTGGAATGAGATGAAACCAAATGGTATGATTGTTTAATTTTTCAATACCAATTTATCTATTTTATATTGGGAATTTATCATTTCTGGTAATTTGTTTAATATACATTTTATTTGAAGACATCGTTGCCGTTTCTAATCCATCGCAACAAAAAGCGACTGTTCGTCGTCTCGTGTTTGATAGACGAAAAGAAATTATAGTGAGAAAAGTGTTTTGAATACTAACAAATTTGTGAAAAAATTTAGTATTAGATAACAGATATGCTTTTATGAATTTTTTAAAGAATCTCATTTTTTATTAGAATTAACATATTCTATCCGCTTTTTTTGCCATATTATCATTATCTTATATTTTTATCTGACTATGTCCTAAATATATATTCGCTGATGTTCTATTTTAGATAAAAATAAAACACTATTCTACTGGGAAGTTTTCTTTGTCGTTAGTTCAAGTGTTTTTTTGGTTAATAGGCGAGCAATGTTACAGATCGGTTCTTTCTTTTTCTATGGTATTTTAAACAGACAGTGTACAGTCTCGTAGCGATATATATATAAAAACAGGCGCACATGGAAGAAGAAAAGTAGAGAAGAAAAAAAATAACTGGAAAGTAGTAGATCGCAAAGAAAAGAATGAAAAGTGGGATAATGATTCTCTTCTCTTCTTCTTCCGCTCATTCATTTACTTCTTATACACACTCGTGTAATATTAATAAAAAAAAAGAGAAATCGAACAACGAGAAACAAGCCTAACGAGAAATATGGAATAGAGAAACGTTTATTTTTTCAATACTTTCAAATGTCTCTTCGAAAATATGTACTCGAAAGAACCACACATACACACACACGCACACACACACAAAGAGAGAAAGAGGGTATACTTATATTCTGTAGCAACACAATAGTCATCTTTGACTCTTCATTATCGACAGAAAACAAAATAGAAAAGGTAAGATTTTATTTGTTACCACCAATCAATTAAAGTAAACATATGTGTTAATTTACTTAAAAAGAGTGTTCATTTTTCATAGTTAGATTTTAAAGAGTCTGTTTATCTTACCATTTTTCATCATCTCATAATTCACATTATTGTCAATTTTATGTCACTTTCAAAATTAAATTTCTTTTTATAATATTCGATTAACAAAGAAAAGAAGGCAATCATAGGCTAACAATTAACATTCTTTGTTCTCTAGTGAGACATAAATATGCTTAATGAGTTCGTATTTTCATTTCATAAATTTAAAGTACTAAATTTTGCCTTTTATGATAATACCTAAGAGAATGATTCTCATCTAAATGTGTAATTTTTCTTGTTATTGACTGTTAATGATACAATCGTTTCAATTATACGCTTTTTCAATATACTCCTAAAATGAGAAGAAACTAGTAAATAACAAATATTTTCAATTAAAAAATAAAGAAAAGGCAGAAATATCTATTTTTCTCTATTAGAGATAATTGTGAAAACTCTCTTTGATAGGTTTAATAGCAAGTACTGCTGCATCATCATGGAAAAAGAAGAAAAAAGAAAGACGAAAAAGTGTTCATCCGTTTACTTATTTTACAAATTGATTGATTATAAGAGAGAAAATTGAAAAATATTATCCTGTTAATATTTTGAAGATAAAATTTTATTAATTTTTTAAAAAATAAGAAATATTCAAGATATTATATGGAATAATGATATTGTTTTTATGATACCAAAAGAGCGATTATTGATCTAACCTTGAAAATTTGGCACATTTTTTGACATATGCTTGTCATTAACCACTACAGTTGTTTATTTGTGTTTATGTTAAAGAAATGTCTACACTATAGCGGTTGTAAATTAACTGTTGTTGTTGTTACTGTTACCGAGAAGAAAAATGTGTGATGAGTGATAAAACTAGCGAACTAGACTAAAATGTTTGCTAAAAGTTATATACTGTATTTCTATAATATAAATTATTTGTATCCATTTACTGCTATTTTTGATAGAAAAAATTTGCCATTTAGTTGGTGTCAAATTAATCTGGATATAGTCTTCTAACTAATCTTTGTTTTTATTCGAATAAATATAAATTGGCCATGAAAAACCTTGGAATAATTAATCTTTTATTGTTTTATCCTGATTAATATTAGCTAAAAATTATTTTAAATGCAATAATCTAGCATGCAATGTATATATATATATACATTGTAACAGATTAATGAATATGCGCACAAAACTTTTGTGATCAGTAAGTTTTCTTTATTAAAGTAACTTAATTTTTATGTATTGCTGAAATATAACAACCATTAGGATCTCAATTTAACAGTTGTAAATTATTGTTGTATAGTGAAATAAGAATATAAAATGAGTTGAAAAAATAATTTTTGTTTATTTAACAGGCATAGAAATGAACAATTTGTCTATTGCTCAAAGAGTTCACCAGTTTATATTTATTATAGAGAAAAAATTGTTTATATCATACGCATTTGTACTGTCTGTTTACAAATTTATGCTCGAGACATAAATCTGTACAATTACATGCGACGATTTATCTTTAAAGATGATTAGTTGAGAATACAATTAATCGATGTATGATGCACGAATAATGTGTTTTTGTATAAGAGAAATATAATGGCTTGCTTCTAGCACTGGATCTTTAAAATCTGTTAATAGTTAATCATATCTGCTTTTTTATCAGATTGTTCTATTGGAATAGAACGATATTAATTCCATTCATTCACTAATAATTTACACTAGTCAAATTCCTTGAACAGACAGATGCCTTCGTTCAAGATCAAAGTCCTTTATTCTCTGCGATACTCAAACAGTAGAAGAATATAATATGTAAATTAACATTTCTACTTGGTAACTTTAGTCTTAAGGACTATAAAAATATTAATTTTTTTTTCATGTTTTTTTCAGATGCATCTACTTTAGTCAGTATTGATCGATGTTTGATAGGAATTCAGCTCAGTCGTCCTTGGATATACTGTATGAGGATCGTGTAACATTAAATGATGGACGGTCTAATCCAGAGACCGTATTATTACAATTAACATCCGAAACACTTGTAATTCGTCGTGATAAACTAAAAAATGATAGAAATTCAGTTGATTTTTCATTAGAACAACAGTCCAATTCATTAGATAATAGATTGCAAAAATCAACAAATGATGAAGAAATGATTAGTGATGAACGTTTAATTAAATTACATCGTCAACCAAATGAAACGTTGGGATTTTCAATCAAAGGTGGTATCGATACCGGTATGTGTTTAGAAAGTATTAAAATATTCTTTATACTAGAAAATATTTCTTATTCAGGTCTTCCGATACTAATATCTCGTATAACAAAACATCAACTTGTTAATATGATAAAAGTGGGTGATGCCATTTTGAATATAAATGGTATAGATCTTTCATTAATGTCTCATGATGAAGCCCTTCATTGTTTACGTACATCCGGTAATGAAGTTCTTCTCAATGTGAAATATATGAAATTGATGGCACCATTTTTATCTCATCAAATTTCAACTAATAACGACATGAAACATCATCAATTTTCTTGTATTAGTTCCAAACAGTACAATCAAGGTCAACCAAACAATGATGAACAAGAATTATTACATCAACTATTGCATTGTGAACATAGTAATGATGTTGATAAAACAAAAATAGAAAATTATAATCATGAAGATGATAATCCAGTTGATTTAATTTCAAAGTTGAATATATCTGACTCGAATACTAATTTTAATACATCTTTAATACGAAAATCCAAGAAACAATCACGAAGAAAGAGAATGAAGAATTATTTACCTGTTCATATACCACCAACAAATTCGTTAACATCAAGTCAAACTCGTTCAACATCTTCTTCATGTTCTTCAACTGTTATCTCTGAATTTCCATTGTTTTATGCTTCCATTACTCAATACATTTGTGGTACAGATAAATTACGTTCAAACTCATTTCAATTATCTACACTCGATGGTTCACAATTGGGTATTATTATTTGTGATACAATTTTAAAACAGCAAACATGGATTAAACAAATTAATATTGTAATTAAAAATTTAATTCGATTAACTGTTGATGAATTAAATCAAACATTTTTACCATCAGATCAAATACATTATGAAACATGGCTTTATGAACGTTTTACAATTCGAAATAATTTACCAGAATGGAAAACAAAATTTTTTGCATTAAAAGGAAATGACGTTTATTTATTTGATCGACCACCCTTGACATCTTATGATTTTATTTGTTGTAATAAAATATATTGTATTTATGAAACATTATTTCAAATTGTTAAAACTGACTATTTACTTGATGATCGACCCTATTGTTTTACATTAGAAAATAATGATGAATATAAACATTATTTTTGTTTAGAAACAAAACAAGAATTAATAGAATTTGAAACAAATTGGCAACGATCAACCTATATGGCAGTATACAATGTAAAAATGAAATCATTCGGATGTACGTATATGGGGAAAATATGTCGTCTCATTATCGATATTCATCAAGGATTTAGTCTAATTAATAATGAAACAAATTTATTATTATGGAATTATAAATTTTCACAATTAAAATCGAGTACGGATAATGCACGAACAAAACTTTATTTTGATTTTCAATCAGATAATGAAAAATTGATAAAAATTGAAATTGAATGTCAACATTTAAAAACATTAATATATGTTATCAATTCATTTTTAACAGCTAAATTAATTGCCGTAGATAATTGTGGCTGATAATGATATGATACTATTAGACGTTTTTAGATAACTGTAATAACGAGATTAATCTTTGAGTTTTTATCTATAATTGTCGCATTAACAGTTCAGACAAAAAAAAAAACGAACAATTTTATATCTGATTATATACGTATGCTATATCGAGTAGAATTATTCATTAAATTTTCTCTATTTTTCTATGAGATATTGTTATTTTTTTTGTTGATTTTTATTTTTTTAAATGTTTAAAATTCTTTTTTTTTTTTATCGAATTATCTGTGAGAATCAGTATGCAATGAATATTTATCGAATGGAAAAAGAGAATCTAGCAAAAAAACACACAAATCCATCAAATACTATTATAGTTAATAAATCAGTGAATTTTTCTTGTAGAAAGTTTCCTTGAATATTTTCCGATCAAAACACTGATGCTAGTGATTGTTTTTTTTAAATAACTTTTGACAAATGATATACATTTGGTTGCTCAGTATTTTCGATTTTAAGGCGTATGACGCATCTTTTTATGGTAAAAAAATCTTTTTTATGTCGACAGACATTATGTATTTTTGTAAGGAATTTTGTTTTTTATTTTCTTCTGTCTTTCGTCCCCTTTTTAGGCAAAATGTGCACCACGTGATCTAGAGAACTATGAAAGCTAGAAAAGTTCTGGAAAAGGTAGGATATTCTTCCGACATTGGAAATTGATCAATGCACATTTTTCTTTCAAATAACGATCCAGATTCGACGCCATAAGCTACACAAGTGAAAGAAAAATGTATTTTGGACTTAGATAATTATTGTTATTTTTGTCCGGCGCCATTTAGTCAGAGAACGAAAAATAATTTCTTTGTTTTTCAATTTCCTTCATTGTTGTTTTATATCATAAGCAGTTCAAATAGAGTCCTGTTACCATGACTTTTTCGTTACCATTTACCATACCATTACCAACGATAGAAAGTTTTTTTTATCATTACCATTACCATTACGGTAAGGTAATGGAATTTTTTTGTTACCGCAGGACTCTAAGTTCAGAGAGTAAATCAAAGCAAAAATGCAATGCTCACAGCCTCCTGATAGGATCTGCTTGGAGCAGTAGGTTCAGTCAGAGGCGGAGTCTGTCGACATCGCAACTTGTGCGAAGCGTAATTCCAGTCTAGTTTATAAAAGCGTTTTTAAGAAGATCAGCGTTTATGGTTTAAAGATTTGTAAGAGAAATATATTCAGTTTCGCCGACCGAAATCCGTCAGTCCTTGTCTGTGATTTTTAAGTGTATTAAATCGATCTTCAGTTCAGTTCAGTTCAGTTCAGTTTATTCTGGCATAGCCATGGATACACGAAAAAAAACATTGCTAGTGCAAAAGTTTGTAACAAAATAAAAACTGCGTTTGATTAAGAATCTAGGCAGATAACTTT
>CAJNOQ010000180.1:0-62657 GCA_905250885.1 Didymodactylos carnosus
TTGCAGAAAAGAATGGAAATGAAGACTTATATAACTCTTAGATAAATTAAATATATTTGATTTAATAAAATCGTTTTCTCCTAGTTTATTTTACAGACAGTGCCACATAAGTGCATTTGCTATTTATTAGCTAATGCTTCATTGCTTCATTCCAAGAGATTACGTACTAATTTTTATAAATTAAAGTTGTGAAAAATAATTATAAAACATGTGTAGCTTTTTTTGCTGCTATGGGACTCAAAGAGTTAATTAGTTTTTTATTATGCTTGTTTATACTGAATTTTGTATTAGACGAGTGCGGCACTGATCAGTACCACGTTGACATGCCAAAACGATGCAGTATTGCCTCGGCAATTCTCTGATGAGAAGGAAAATATGAAGTCTTCGAAATATTAGAAGTGTACTGTGGTGTTCATATATAATAGACAGAAATTGACAAAACAAAATGTGATTGAAAACAAAACTTCGGCACTGGTGCGCACAGGTGCGAGATTTTTATATTCTTTCTGACACGGGTGCCCAGAAAAAAAATTATGCGACACCGTTGCGCATCCGTGTATAACCAGTACCGATAAAATATTTTTTTGAAGGATAGTTATTGAAAACCAGTCAGAATAATGAGAGGAAAAACATCCTCGTGATTGACAGGAGGCCGTTCACGAAAAAGCGACGACATCTCTCTCAGGACTACAGAAAAACTGTGCTTAGCTTTTTTTCTTTCTGCAACAGTGGATGTTTCAGCCATCTCTTTGAATATTTTCTCTCTCGTTGTTAAAAAGATTTTTCTATTTTTCTCTCTTTTGATTGGCTTATCCTTATCCATGTAATATCTGACACCCATTTTTCCGGATTTTGTGCGCATACGGACATACAGACAACCTTTTTGTAAGACCCTAGACAAAAGTCAAGAGAATAATTTCTATCATGATCAGTTTTTGCAAAAAGATTTATATTGATTTAACGCTAATCGGAAATTCCCTATATTTATTTGGAAAAAATAAAAGAAATTACTTCTAGTTCACTACTTTTCTAGTTTAAAGAAGAAAGACGGTAGCGGAAAATGCTCAAAACTAGGTATTCATAAAGGTCAATCTGTAAACGCTACAATCGTCGTAAAATTTTCAAATTCCACGTTGATAGTGGAGATTTATGGATAAAATTTATGGATGCCTTGTTTTAACCGCGGAAAGTACGAAAGAAAGTAATCAATAATTGATGAATCGATGTCCTATCGTTTGGATTAGACGCACTTAGTACTTGTAAATACAAACACTGATTGAAAGCAAAGTGTACTCGTACATTTTATTTCAGAAGCCGGTAGAAGATCGTTTCAATTCGACTAATTCAATTCAAGCCGAACAATTAAAAGGAGCAAAACACTGAGAAAGATATCGTAGATGACTGGACTGATAAAAAAAATTAACAAAACTAGTTATATGTTTAGTCGTATGTTCAAATTAGAAAGCTTTAACGGGTTCAACAGAAGATTATCATCTTGATCACTCAGTGCAGACACGGGATGATGTCATCATCTTCTCTAACGAACACAACAAAGGACATCTCACATATAATATGCTTCATGCCACCGGTCTGTCTGATGACCAAAGATCAGCTCGTTTTCTTTCCTTCCACTGATGACTCTATATTTCGGAATCTGTTGTATTGTCGAGAAAAGAAGGTCATTAATTATTCATGCTTTTTCATTTTTCTCGTTTGAACAAAAGGTAGTATATTCGAGGACTGAAGCAGAAGGAAGTCTGAAGCCTGGTTATCAGAAAAACTTAAATTTTGCTTAAGTAGAAAATTTGACTTCACTAAGATTTTTGTGCTAAGTGAGTTTATCGAAAGCATCTTAACTTCAATGGCCTCTCGACCATCCTTAAATTTTCACTTATTTTTTAAGTGACGAATTATTTATAATTTGTACCTTCTTTATACTACATGTTTTCGTAGTTAGAGCCACAATAATTCGATAGAAAATAATTTTGTTTAAAAAATTTCATCAAAATAATCATAATAATAATAAGTTTGTTAAAATATAAGTGGTTTTTACTGCATGACCTCTGTTTAACTTAAGTTTTTTTGAGAAACAGGCTCCTGGCGACAAACCTGTTATTCATCATTTATAACCTATAGGAAGAAACAATATAAAACCATGTACGAGGGTTGTCAACCGGTCCGCTTCTTTTTGGACATGGTCCGCTTTTTGGACTTTTGTCCACAAAGTGTCTGCTATCGGCTTTTGATCCGTTTTTCAGTCATTTTAAAAAATCGTATTTAAACAGTACTGTACTTTGTTTTTTAGTCAAAATATCTTCGCGATGACTCATCCGAAGAAGTTCTTGTCCTGTTTAACTTTGAATAGATGGTAGCGATCTTAACAGCAACAGCTGTTAAGGTCGCTGAAATTATACTTTTTCACTGATTGTATATCTATCGGTGAAAAAGTATAATTTTAAAAGACAAC
The DNA here is from genome assembly GCA_905250885.1 of Didymodactylos carnosus. Classification (NCBI taxonomy): domain Eukaryota; kingdom Metazoa; phylum Rotifera; class Eurotatoria; order Philodinida; family Philodinidae; genus Didymodactylos; species Didymodactylos carnosus. The sequence goes on from CAJNOQ010000180.1 coordinate 2,468, forward strand.
GTGTAGGATAAACATCTATACTTTTTTTTTAATGTTATAAAAAATTAATTTGTTTTGTACTGCTATGTGAATTTTTTTCTCTCTTGTGTGAAAAAATGGGTGTGACTAGCAAAAGAAACAAAATACACTTGAAATATAAAAAAATATTATCCACTTTTACAAAACGATTTTCCGCTTTTTAGACCTTTAGAGATAGCATCCCTGGTCGCTATCTCATTTTTTAAAAAAATTTTCTTCGGACATAGTGATTCAGTTTTCTAATATTCTTTTATATTAAACTTTTTTCATTGCTGAATACGTTCTGAGCTAGATTCTTTGCTCTTCTATCTAGCTTCAAAAGTAAATTTCTGGCGAACAAGCAACGAACGACTGCAAGTGTTAGTCTCTCTCTTTCTGTTATCGTTAAGGTCCGTTCGACTGCATTGACAGTTGAGTATAATTTGTTCTGTTTTTTTGTTTTACTTGTTCTCTCTTTTCATCTACTAATGTAGGATACAAATGAATCCATCAGCAAAAAAACTAACAGGCGAGCCTTGCTTAATAACCTTTGTTGTTCTTTGCTGTTTTTCTTTTTCTATTATTTACTATATTTTCTTGCAATACAAAAGAAAATATAAAATGGAGCCTATCCCAATCTTTTTTGCAGTTTTGGGAATATGACAAGTGTCAATTACAATAAAGAAAAAGTTGTATGGCTACTTCATACAAGAAGACTATTGACAAGTGCTAAATAGTCTGTTTTGTATGATGAATCATTTATTCTAGATAATTGATTTCTCTATCAGTATAATAAAATTAATTCTCTATGCCCGGGATGGGTTGTTGTATATCGACTGATGATCCATCGAGAAGAGTTACGCGGATGATAGATGAAGATATTGAACGTGAACGAAAAGAATACAATAATACAAGTAAACTTTTATTATTAGGTAAGAAAAATAAACAATTTTTTCGAGACCAAAGAAGTTGATTCTTTCGCACACAGTAGCTAAGTATTAAGTAGAACAGACGATAGCTAATGTGTATATGTTATTTCAGTTAAATTGGTCTATTACAATTACAAAACGTATGTGAACTTGATAGACTCAACAATAACTATTATTGCTTTGCTTATCTCGGTATTGCACAATTAGATACAAATCAGGAGCGTAGTCAGAAATGTTTCAAGAGAGTGGTGTAGTCTCACTAGTCACAAATTTTTTTTCTCTTTGATATCTTTCGTTTGAGAGGAGACCGATCTCCTCCCATAATCCTGACTACTCTCCTGATACAAATTTACACATGAAGTTCTTTTGTGCTTGATGTTCGTAGTCGAAATTGTTTTACACTCGAAATTTATAAATAATTTCTACAAAGTTCTCTTTCTGTATATGTGATTTCGGGTCATCTCTCGCTCTCATTTTAATTTTGAAAAGAGAAATTATAGACATATCAAGTTCAACTGTACGGTCTATTTATGAAAATTACCATTCAACTCTGCCTTCTACTTAGCTGCAGTGAGTACACAGTAGATGGAAAACATGTTTCTTTTGTATGTCCTGTACATAGAGCTTTTTGTTGTGGCTACTGTAACAGTGTAACCTAGAACGCAGAAGATTTTATATGGGAACATTAAAACACGTTTAAGTAGATGAATTATTGGTCTATCCAGAGGTACAAAATCTACATGAAAAACGTTTCCCAACACATAGTAGCGCCAGAACATTATTTTCTATAGTTATTTTACAATAAAAATGCTATTTTTTCCCGACAAAACTGGTATATTCTACACCTTTGGATGGATTAATTACTTTTCATCTACAACTTAAATTTAGTGTTTAGTACTGCAAACAGATTATTTCACTTTTTTAATTAATTTTAAAATATCTGTCTGCCATTTATACATTATTTTGCATTAAAATTGCCATATTACAGTGAATGCTGTGTTATACTTATTCTAAGACGAAATCTGTAAATTTCAATTGATGCTGCTCATATTGTATTCTCTTTTTCTTTCCTTTTAAAGGTGCTGGTGAATCGGGCAAATCTACCATTGTGAAGCAAATGAAGTAAGAATATAGATTTTATTTAAAAATTTAATCGAAACTAATTGTTTCTTTATGTTATGTTTATTCTTAGAATTATTCATGACAATGGTTATACACCAGATGAATGTTTACGTTATCGATCAATAGTTTTTTCTAATACCGTCCAATCAATTTTGGCAATCATTCGTGCTATGGAACAGTTACAAATTTCATTCGAAAATCCAGACAGACTGGTATGTATGTTTAGTGTCGAGTAATTGAGGGCTGGGAGGTGGTCAGAAATTTGTCTCGACATCTGCCAGCTTACATATAAGGCTACAGCTCTCATTTTAGTTTATTATACTTTCGTACTTTTATATGTCACCCTTTTAGTTACTTAAGTCTTCTACTGCCTTTACTTTTCTATGCAATTGATGACTCTTTAGAATGGAAATACTTTTCGTGCTCACTCGCATCCCCAGCTCACTCTCCTATGTATAGTCAAAATGTTATTGACTACGATTTGTATCTTACAAAGCGACTAAAGGAAGTAAAAGACTAAAAGGATTAAAATAAATAAAAAAGCTAAAAGATATATTCAATCATCCATCAGTATAACTTTTTCATTGCTAAAAATATCTTGGGACAAACTTTTTACCTTCTCCGATCTCTGAAATAAATTGTTCAATCATATCATTACTGCAGAAGCTTTTATTTATAGAAAGATGTTGAACTTGTTGTACAACAATCTAATATTGTTGAAACATGTGATTCAATACCAGAAGAATTGGCATCAGCTATGAAAATGTTATGGATTGATCAAGGTTTACAAACTTGTTTTCATCGTTCAAGAGAATATCAGTTGAATGATTCTGCTGCATAGTACGTTAAATTACTAATCCATTTAAAAACAAAATTTAGGTCTTATTAAAAAATGTCTCTGTCATGAAGGATATGCTACGTCTAATCTACGTTTGACTAACAGTTTACTAAAAGACATTAATTTATATAAATCTTTATTTTTGTTTTTTTTTAAGTTATTTAAATGATCTTGAACGACTATCTCAATCTGATTATAAGCCCACACAACAAGATGTTTTACGTACACGTGTAAAAACCACTGGCATAGTTGAAACATCGTTTGAACTAAAAAAGCATCGATTCAGGTAATTTCTAAACTTTCTATATACTTGTATTGTATCGTTATTTATGTTTTTGAAGAATTGTTGATGTTGGTGGACAACGAAATGAACGAAAAAAATGGATACATTGTTTCGAAGGAGTGACAGCAGTTATTTTTTGGTACATAAATCACATTTTTCGCTATTCGTCAATTTCATGTTTTTTTTGCAAAATTTTCAGTGTCGCATTGAGTGAATATGATTTAACGTTGGCTGAAGATGGAACTGTGGTAAATTAGCCTCACAGAATGCAACCAGTAGGCATATCACTAGAATGTATTTTTTTTTGCTTAGAATCGAATGGTGGAGAGTCTTCAATTATTTAAATCAATTGTGAATAATCGTTGGTTTAAACAGGCTGGAATGATTTTATTTTTAAATAAAAAGGATTTATATGCTGAAAAATTAAGGTTTTCTCCTTTGACAGTGTGCTTTCCTGAATACACGGGTATGTAATCACATTGTTTCTTTTTTTTTTACGATATTCAATATGTATTTTCTTTCTAGGGCCTAATACTTATGAGCAAACGATTGCTTATATTCAAGAACAATTTGAAAGACAAGATCGACGAGAAAAAATCAATGGACATTCACGAGAAATCTATACACATATTACATGTGCAACAGGTACGCTAGTTCTTTCCTCATAATTCTTTCTGGTAAAGATGATTTTTTTCTTTTTACAGATACTGAAGCAATGTCGTTTGTATTTGCTGCTATATCAGATATGATAATTCAGATGAATTTAGTAGCAGCAGGAATATTCTAAATGATTTTTATCGTTACTGGACATTTTTTTATATTATTCTTGTTTGTATATTTTGTTAACTTTTCTAAATTTAAATTCTTTGCTCAGCACAAGAATGTAAACGGCAATGATAATCGTTAATGTTGTTGTTTTTACTATAGTTATTTATTTTTTTTCTCTTTTTTGATGAATATTTTCTTTTTGTTACAAATTTATCAATTGCAGTGCTTCTTTCTTAAACTTTTGTTATCTGTTTGTTTTTTAATCAATAGAATAAAAGATAGTTTTTTTTCTGGATTACAAGTGCAAATAAGAAATGCATCTTTTTTTCTCATATGGCTGAATGTGATAGGGCTTCATCTGGCGCCATAGATTCCAATTTTTCAATTGCATTGTTCAATGAAGACATCCTCTACTTGGTACTAATACATGTATTTCAGCTAGGACTATCATTTTCACTTTATCAGGGATGTTCCTTACTTGGTGAAGGGAAAGTTTTTTTCAGTATTCGATCCAAAGCTCTTTTTCCATTGCAAAACTAGAAAAAATTTTTATTGAATAAAAGCTAACATGAAACTGGCATTGAGCAAAAAACTTCGGAAAGGGGACGAAAAGTAATAAGTCTAGTTGCAGTTCTCCTATGTGACAATTGATGAAACAAAAAACGGTGGTAAAAGTTGTTTGGTCGTATACATTCGCGGTGGAGTACTTCCTGAGTGTTTTAAATTTTTTGTAAATACCACTGAATGGCGTTTTTTTCGTTGATTCTGATTTCATAATTTACTTTTCACATATTCCATTCTAATCATTCATCGTTGTTGTTTTTTTTCACTTATTAAGAGCTATTGCACGAGTGCTACATACATTCTAAGAAAAAGCCGCTCAATTTAACTTTTGTCGGATTTATATCCGACTTTTGAGCTGAAACTTGTACTGTAGTTCTTGTACTGTAGTTCTTAGGATACCGTCATTTACTCAGAAAATAATTTATTCTCTGTAGGACTATTATTCATTATAGGTATATGAATCCAAATATGTGAATCCCCGCTTTTAAACACAGTTTGATGATTACTGTAATTTTTTACTTTTGTTTGATAAAAATAAAAAAAGTTAAAGAGATAAAACAACTTGAACAATATAGAAAAAAACCTGGGATATCTCAAATCATGGATAAAAGAAAAGTATCACTTGTACAGAAAAGAAAACGCTAAAATGTATTGCATAACTATTAATAATTTTTGCAAATAAAAAGTATGAATCGTGTGTGCTGATGCTTCTCCGTTAAAGCTCTTGATTTATGAAAATAAACGGCAAACGAACATACCATTGAACCTCTCAAGTGTCTGCATGAAACATACCATGGAATGTTAACGGGAAAACAGCAATTCACAAAGTGACTTCACTTTTCCCAAAAACTATCCAACTAATATTTTTAAAATGTTCATTTTATCCAATACATATGACGTTAGCTACTATATAATTTATATATTTTCGTTAAGAACTAACTCATTTTGTTGTCTCTTCCATTTTTCGGTGTGATTGTTTTGCGATGAAATCTTTTACAGTTGGGTTTTTTTGTAAAAATCTGTCTAATGTCAAAGGTAGTGCATCGTGATAATAAACAGCAAAATGAATACCCTGAAAGAACGATTAAAGTTAGTCTAACAATATTCTCAATCGGGAAATCAGTGTCTTCATTTCCAGTACACACTTAAAAGAAAAATTTCACCTGTTCACTTGCGGCGCGCACAAATCCTCGATTTGCTGTCATTGTTATTGCTTTTATAGTATCACCACTTCCAAAAATTACTTTTGTTCTAAAACAGAGAAGTATATATTGAATGAAATGGCAAACAAGATCTGGGCTGTTTGATGGTATTACTTAGGTTTTATTTTAACACTCTCTTGTAATGCCATGGCACGTTCAGATGGACAATCGGGCATAAGAGTCATCTAAATACAATAAAAACATCTTAATCGAAAGAAAAGGGTGTTTTGACGGATAAAACGAACATTTTCTAGCAATTCTTTAGCACGTATCTTCTCATTTTCGCCTCCTATTGATTGTATAATATCATTAAATTCGTCATAGGCTGTTTGACATACGTATAATTCTTTTCCTGAAACACATAAATATTGTTGACTTACTCATTCGTGAATTTCTCTAAACAATACCTTTCATGTAATCTTCTAATAATGGTAATAAAAGCTGACATCGTTCTAATTCAGCAGGTACTTCTAACCAATAACTTTGACACTTATGTATATGACTATCAGCTGTCAATTCCGACGCCAAAGATATCAATGTACTAACATCAAGATTGAGTTTTATTGTAGATGTTTCGTTCAATTGAAGTGTAGATGATGATGAATTTAAATCAACAATAGGATCGATAATTTCTTCTTCTTCTACTTCATGTTCTTGTTCATCGTCACTACAGTCGTCATCCATCATTTGTAATCTTCTTTCAATTTCATCACTTACATCCACTATTGATCCCTAAAATTTATTTTATGATTTCAATTCAAATTTTGAATTTATTTTCTTACTTTAATTGTGATGCCATTATTTGTTAAGAACTCTGCTAATGGCACTGTTACACCCTGAACAAAATAAAAGATAATTTCCGGTATTTTATAGTTAATCGGATTGTCTTTTGCCGTTTCAAGATACTGTTTCATGGGACTAATAATACTTCGCATACCGTAAAGACCATTGCCTTAAAAAAGAAATAAGACTTGATCATGCATACATTTGAGTCTTTACAACAGCTTACCACGCCAGATGAGATGTAACGCTTGAGCATTGCGTGAAATGACTTTCATCCATGATCGAGATTCATTGTACAAAATATCACATATAAGGAGTTGATTTTTACGATTTTTAAATGGCACTAAAATCTATTGACATTTATATAGACATGCTAGTCTATTCAAGAACAACTAAAATAAAAATACTTACACCATCAACTTCATTAATTCCAATTTCTTCAACTTGTTCAATAATTGATTTTAAATGTGTCAAATTTGAACTTCTCATGTAATTTTCATTTACAACACGTCTTCCATCACGAAGCTAAACAATGAAAATATATATTCATGATTTTAAATTATAATTATTTGTATACGTACAGATTTGAGAAATTTTTTTTCAGCTTGAAATTTTCGTTCTAATTTTGGCATTCCAGGTACTGACTGAAATGTCTGACATTTATCTATACAAGTATGAACTTCAGAAATAAATTTGTCTAACTGAATACTAATCGTATCGTTATTACTATCAACCATCTAAAATAAAGAGAAATCATACATATTTTCATCGTCCCAAAGAATTAAGAAAGATAACATGAATTCGAATGTGTTTAATCAAATTTTGTTTTTAAATAAACAGAGAGTGTAACAAAATTATAATATAAACATATTTGTGGTTTGTCTGGGTATTTTTCATTTCGCTATTAATTTTTCTAATATTCCATTGACTGTTAAGGAATTAATCACCAATAAGGTGTATGCCGTATAACTCAACTGAATAAAAAATTATATCTTTCGACTGGCTGCAGAGTTGTAATTGTTAAGAATGAATGGCAAGCCTTTTTATTCCGTTCTGATGAGACTTTGTTCCGTTCTGAAACAACTGGCAGAAAGACCGTTCTAAAGAAAGTTTTTATATTCTTGAAATACTTTGAACAAAATCAGTCTCTCATCATCAAAAACGTGTTCAGGGTTCGGCTACTTCGTTCGTCTGAACATTTTTAACAAATTCGAATACTCGAGCATGTTCACAACATCTCAGCTTTGATTGTAGCTGTGTTCAAATATCTCGAAGTTTTTCGTTGGGTATCACACGAGCAAAAACGGAAGTAGAATGAGATAAAAATTATTGGAATATCCAGAAAAGGCCGTTTTCACAGATAAAATTTAGAGCGGGCGCTAGAACGATTATCCTGACAGCGATAAAAAAGAACAAGAAACAATCGGTCGAACGATCGTTCCGTTCCGGTAAAAGACTTTTAGAACAGTCCCTGTAAAAAAAAGTTTTTATTGGCGTTTGTTGTGTACAGGTATGTACCAGTGCCAAAGGATTCTTTTTGATGCCAGTGTGTATCCGTGCTAGCATAAAATATGCTTTATGTGCACTTATTTGTTTGGCACTAATGTCAATCAATGACCTATGATGCCATTGGAAGTGCCGCACTGAAAATTTTTTTGTAGGATACTGTCATTGTTCTGAGAGTTTTTGAACGATTACATCTATGACTGGCTTTACAACGAAATATTCATCGTTCTCGAGCCTTTTTTGAGAGTCAGATAGGAGATTTAATCAGGCACAATATCTCGAAACAAAAAACCAGGTAGTGTACATTCTGATCTAAAATTTCAGTGCAGTGTGTATAGAGTGTTCGAAATTCTCTCATATAATATAAACACTTCAAATATTCAGATGGTACAGAGGCGGCTCACTTTATTTCAAAAATAATCTCAATATTAGGACAAGTATAATATGATACATTTAACTAAGCATTCATCATCTGAGCACTTTAAAAATAAACACTTTTTTTTATAGTGAGGAAAAACTCTTATCCAATTTTAGTTCATATGACAATTTATTCATTCGCAAATAAGTAATATTGAGTTTTTTAGAAAACTGAAGTTTAGCTTAATCATCATATGCAAAAAAATGCAGAATAAGAAAAATTTTCTGAATTCACCTGTACTCTTGTTTGCGTGATATTCAAAATATACTTTGTACGTGTGATAAACGCGTGTTAAAAAAAAGAACAATAATAATCATGACAATAATTTTTAAAAGTATTTGTACTATAAATTTTGAAGAAACCAATATTGTCATTACAGAATCAAAATGCCTTCAACAAACGATCATTATGATGAAGAGAAAACAGTCTACATCATTCATGAAAATGATTTATGGATACCTCCATTTTGCGAAGCGTTTGATCAATTGGGTTTAAAGTACGTAGAATGGAATATAAATTCGTCTCATACATTTTCCATCAATAATTCACCTCCAAAGAATAGTTTATATTTTAATCGTATATCACCATCATCGCATACAAGAAATCATCGATACGCATGTGAATATACATCCCAACTATTAGATTGGCTACGATTGCACAATTGTCGTATTATTAACGATAATCGTGCTCTTACATTAGAATTATCAAAAGTTAAACAATATGCTGAATTAAAAAAATGGAATATTAAAGTGCCCAAAACAGCTGTAGTTTGTAATGTAGATATAATGAATTCAACAACATTTGATCAAAAACAATTTATTCAAAAATTAAAAGAGGCAGCAAAAATAAATTTTTATGATGAACAAACGGGAAAATGGACACAATTTATCACTAAACATAATCGAGCTGGAAAAGGTCTTGGTGTTCATTTATTTACAAATGATGTAGAATTAGAAAAACATTTTTTAACATTATTCAATGAACTAAAAGAAAATGGAGTCAAAAATGTTGAAGAAGAATTATCAATCGATGGCATTTATTTGTTACAACGATTTATTAAATCAAAAGAACATACGATTAACCGTGCTGAATTTATCGGTTACAAGAATATGTATGTAATTCAAGTAGATACCTTGCAAGGATTTCAATTGTGTCCAAGTGATGCATGTCGAAAACAACAACAACAAGATAAAAATTTAGTTAAACAAAGTGTTGATACAATTCAACATGGTTTCGATATTCGTGATCCAAAAACATTAACAAATAAAGAAAATGAATTAATCCAAAGTTTAGAAGGATTTTTACGTAAACATGAAATTGAAATAGCCGGTATTGAATATATTGAAGACAGTGAAACTGATCAATTGTACGTATACGATATTAACTGTAATACAAATTATAATGTTGCGGCAGAAAAACGTTTTTATGCACAAATGCATGGTGTAGTACGATTAGGTGAATATTTTCAAAAACAATTAGAAACTTTGTAAAAATTTATTTTTTCTTAATAAAACTTTATTAAAACTGAAAATTAGTTTTCACATATATCGCTTATGAGAAAAAAGTCTAAAGTTACAAATTGTTTTTTAGAACTAGGTAACTAGAACTTAATTGATAATGTTGATTCTAAATATGAGCATCGGAGTTGTCCTTAGGCTTTTGTTGACCGGTTTTCTGAAACTGGATCTTCAGAAAACCAGGGATCAAGTCCAGAAAGCTTTTCTGAATCAGCCATTTTGTGGAAGGACACAAAACTGTCTATGTTCTATAAATTTTAGTTTTTCAAAATATCATTGAACAGTGCTATGATTTTTGCAAAAGCATCCTATCGCGACATTGTTCCATCAAAACTAGCGTACCTACTCGTTTGGGAAATTTTCCTACGCTGTTGGTTCTTTTTTTGCAAAATTAAAACTTATAGAACATAGTCAGTTTTGTGTCCCTACAACGTGGCTGATTCAGAAAAGTTTTCTGGACTTGATCCCTGGTTTTCTGAAGATCCAGTTTCAGAAAACCGGTCAACAAAAGCCTAAGGATAACTCCGATGCTCATATTTGGAATCAGCATCATCAATTACATATAGTTCACCTAGTTTCATCGAAAAAAAAACGATTTGCACCTTAGGGTCCTTCCCTCGTTAGACAGACCAGTCTTTCAGTTCGATCAGTCTTTTTCTAACTTTCAACTGCCGAAAGTTTCGTTAGAAAGCTATCTTAGCAACTATAAGTCAGATGTTTCTCCCGTAAGTGTTAGCCTTAGTTTTAAAAGAAAAGTCCAGTTAAACATTTGATTACGGATAAGTCTTCGAAACGGCGTTTATCGCTCACAGAAAAGTGGCATTTTCGATACAAAGTTTGGAGAAAGGGTGATGAGTATAATGACCGGTAATTTTGTCTAGTAAAGGACAGATTTTCTTCATCCTCCTCTTAATCGAAATCTTTGTAGAAAAGTCTTTTCTGATCTATGGTGATGCCTAGTATGTATTATAGATTTTAGGACTCCTAGTAAAGCTTTTAATGTTTGAACAAAGCATCGCTTAGAGATAGAGGAGGATGTCTCATATTAACCAGAAATGCTAGTTCTATAAACGAGAGCTATTTTAATTCTGGTATTTCACTAAAATATCAGCGTTCCAAAAAATCAGTTTTTCAGACTATTTAGAAAACTTTTTCAAAACTCTCAGAAGTTTTTAATAACCTATGATGCGACAGTCTTAGCACAAATTAAAACTCATCTTTCTCTATTGAGAGCAACTTGCTTTTTAAATCAAAACCTGAGTTTTGGAAGCTAAGCTTTTCATTTCTTTTTAAAAGTTTTACAGGATATTTTGTTTCGGAGTTACAGATGTTTCTCTAGGATGCTTCAAAATACTATTTTGTACAGTGAGAAAAGACTATTCTTTTAAAGAAGATTTTTGGTAATAAATGTTTATCTGAGTGCCAGATTGTAGAGCAAACGATTCTCTACAAAATGGTACGTCGCACGGTCTCATGTGATCAGAGGAAAGGATGCTACATGTATTCTATCAGAAGCCCCGAATCATGTAACGCTTGAAATTAACAAAACGAAATTTAGAAAAAATAAAGCTTTTTGTAAAAAGATGTATAATTTCTTTTCGAAAAGTTGTACAAGATCGTACAATACGTCATTTTGTAGAGATAATTATGCCCTACAACTTTGTAATCCAATAAAAAAATCAACAGCTTATCTGCTCCGGCTGTATTAAACGTTTTAAAAAGCCTGCTTTTTTCCTTTGTACAAATAGTATTTTGAAGCATGCTAGAGAAACATCTGTAACACCGAAATAAAATATCCTGTAAAATTTTAAAAGATAAATGAAAAGCTTGGAAAATGTAGCTTCCAAAACTCAGGTTTTGATTTGAAAAGCAGATTGCTCTCAATAGAAAGATGAGTTTTAATTTGTGCTAAGACTGTCGAGTGCTTTTAGTTAGTATACAGAAATATTACGATAACTGACCTAAAAAGAGATATACGAAAAAATACGTACCTGCCGCTAGATCAAAGAGGAACTGCGCACAAGTTTTAATGACATGCTTGTCCTGCTATATCACGATAAACAAGGTAAGTACTTACTTGATCAAACCGTCGGCAGATAATTAATAACTGAGTTTTATCTGAAACAACGATAACCGTGTCTAAAATTAGAGTAACGCTCAACTATATAAGCTACATTATAAGCTACATGTACAGATATTTTTTTTCCTGTCTTCAGAAGTTCTTCCTGTATGTACCAGCTGTTAAGTATCACGTGACCATTAATTATCTCGTAGAGCAAACAGCTAAAAAGTTCTATAAAATGTGGAACTAATCACATGATGATTAAAATATAAATCGAACTAGAGAGCCAACTGCCCTACTGGAAGATTGAAAAATCGGCTGAGTGGAACAGAAAACAGGCGAAATAAAATTAGAACATCCAGAAAGTCATAACAGTTTGACTTTTATCAAGAAGAATGTACATCGCTATATCAACTGATTCATTATCAGATCATATATTCTACTATAGCTTTCATCATATCAAGCACTGTAACGTATATTCACTATGAAATGAATCACCTGACGATCAATTATATCATAGGAAAAACGATAGAGATGTCTCAAAAATATGCTCATTTTGTGACACTAATTATATAATAACTAAAGCAAATATCCGAAAACTAATTTCAGATGTGTCATCTACGCCGTCTCTACTTTCGAATCCTCTTTTCCCGAAATCTGTACGATCAGAGATAACCGAGATGGCTGGCTCGAACGTGAAAAAGATCTAGAAAGGAAGAACATTTTTACTAGGCAACGCTCGGAATGAAAAGCAGTAAGTCTCCTATCATTTCATTCAGTCGACTTAACTAGTTGCCAACTACCCTGCGGGGAGACTGGAAAGCCGAACGAGTGAAACGTCCTTTAGAGACATTTTAGACACCATATGATTCGCTCAGATAGGTTATATGAGTCCGTTAATCCTGTTTTTACTTAAGGACAATAATATAAATGCATTTTCTTAAGCCGACCGAGTGAAATCCGAGAAGGCTTATTTACGTCGACTGAGTGAAACTCAAGGAGACTTATTGCTTTTCATCCCGGCGTTGCCTAGTAAATTTCTTCTTTCTTTTCACACTGTGTTTTCTCGTTCGAGTTAGCCACTCGTTCTCGGTTATCTGTGTGTGGGAAATAATTATCAAGGAAATTGAAGCACAGCAAGTGGCCAGACTGTACACTTCACCCACCTTTCTCTTCTACAGTGCATGGGTTTTCACAAAGTTTTAGAGTTTTTATGGAGTGTGTTAGTCATTGAGGAATTAGCATATAATTTACCAATGTAGCAGTCAGCCTTTTGGAGCCAACGGTTTTGTCTGCCACGTTCTAGATGCTTGATAAACGGAAACGCATTCCTGGATACATTTGCATTGAAGTGGTGTGAATGTAGTTCTGAAACAATTCAGGCTATGTTCTTGTAGACTTTTCGAATGAATTTATTAAGAAATATTTTTACCCGTTGTTCAATCGATTGAAATTTACTTGTCCACTGGATCTCATTATTTGTAGCGAATTTTTCTACGATGTTTTAATGCATGAACGTAATATGGAGGTAGAATAGGACGATACCGTTTGGTGAGATGAATTGTTGTGCATCTTTATTGTAAAGCAACGAGAAATCGTTCATATAATTTTATAAATCCGGTAGGTTCATCTTTCATCACTGAGCTAAATTATACCAGGAACTTTGCTTTAGTTCTAGAATTAGTGAAATCATTTGCCAGTCTGTTGTTTAACCACTAAATTCATTCCGTTGATTTAATTTTAATGATGTGATATGCCAATGGACTGGATAATGATCTGTCATTGTGAAAATCTCGTCTGGCATGGCCAATTCCGATGACTAGTCAACTGATCAGCCACTCGTTCTCAGCTATTCCTAATCGTATAGATTTGGGACAAAGATCAATAGAAAGGCTAAGAGCTGTAGACGACATATTTCAAAAGTAGTTTTCCGATCTATCTTTCAATTAACATACTATATGGGACATACTATAACCTAAGCATATTTTCAAGGACTCTACCGTTCTCCTATGCAATAATCAATGGTGACGTGACACTTCATATACATTTAGTATGAACAGTGTGCTGTAACTCATTAAGTGGTCACATGCTACTTATCAGGAAGAGGGAAGAATACCCCGCCTTTCAGCTACCTTGCGGTATAGAGTACTGTCCGGAGAAAGTTTCGTAAGTCCGATGTCTTCCCTACAACTAATACTGGCTGTAGCTCTAGACAGAATGTCAGCCTGACTCAGAGTTCTTTCGCTCAATCGCTTGAGCTCCCTCTGCACACTAACTAACCACATACTAGCCACGAGGGCTGGTGTATGTCACAACGTAATTAGCATACTATCGGACGGGTGATCCGAGGCAAACAGCCGCTACTGACTTACCCAGGATCATCTCATGTCCTGTGGCGTCGAGGCTCGAACACAGTGCGTATTAGTCTATACTCCTGTATAACGGGTGGCCCATAAGAATGACGATCTTAGTATTTCGTCTCATGCAGTTTTTATTGCTCAGACCTGCCTTTTTTTCAAAAGATTCCGCATTCAATTCTCTACAAAAAAAGTGTGAAAAGAGTTCCTACAAAATAGAACCGTGAAACTCTATGTGGTGAATATTGGTGTGGTCTAAAAATGCCCTTTTTCAAAGTATGTCTATCGTTCGTTGCGTTTCACGTCACCATATGACTAGATATAAAAAGATTGAAGATGTCAATTTGTAGCTCTCGAAAAGCCCTATCAGCCGAGCGACGATAGAAAAATTCTAACTTTTAAACGTGTATGAACAGAACTTTTTCCTTTTTTTCTCACACCGATGTTTTTTTGGATCTGTTATTGGACTTCTCTGTAACCTTTATGCGGTTAGCTCAAAACGTAACTTTTCACAGTCGAATCTTTGCCAGTTCGAAGAAAAATTCTCTTTCTATCATCGCTAAACGACTTTATTGGTGTTCAGTTAGTTTTGGCAACAAATTGTGGATGAGAACAAAATGTTGAATTATTCCAGCTCGTTTTTCAAGGCAAACTGTCCCTGAAATCTCGTAATACTATCCAAGCAACTCGTTTCAAGTGCTATGAGAAAGAACATACTTGAAAATAGCGAGAAATGTGCACCACAGTGATTCCACACTTTATTAGTCAGAGAGAGAAAAAAAATTAATATTGTGAAACCGTGCGTTTGAAAACAGGCCTTTTCGGAGCATACCAGTGTTTACCAGATAGAGTTTCACGGTCTCATTTTGTAGAAACTCTTTTCACACTTTGCTGTATAGAATTGAATGAGGAATCTTTTGAAAAAAAGGCGAGGTCTGAGCGATAAAAACTGTATGAGATATTCACGAAATACTAAGACCGCCATTCTTTATGGACCACCCGTTAGTCTGATGCATTTATAGTATGAAACATTACTACCGATAGAATGCATCCGGATGTTTACTACTAGAGCACTGCAGTAGAGTGCCGGTAACCCTATCGAGGGTGTTTGTCCGTGCCCGTTCGTGGAATTTTTTCGCTGTCCGTATCCGTGCAGAAAAAACCTTTTTTTCTCTCTGATGTGCCACAGTTGTGGTGGCATTTTTTTGAAAAATCCCCCCGAAAAAAAAGTGCCCGTCGAAGAGAGTTGCCCGTCCGTGTCTTTTTCAAGCCTGCCAGTGCCCGTACAGATTTCTACACAGCAGTGTTCTAACCGTGTATAAGGGATTTAAACAGTGCTAAAGTGTCACTCGGCCGGCTTTCCAAGCTGCTCGCAGGGTAATTGGTATTAGAGCCCTGCAGTTTACGACTTTTTGGCAACCAATAACCTAACCTATAAATATCTTCACAACCTAAACCTAACCTATAACCTATATTAGGTTAGGTTAGGCTTAACCAGCAGGCTCTAGCTGGCATCTACTTCTTTAAGCCGACTGAGTGAAACTCAAGGAGGCTTATTCTGTTTCACCACAAAAGATTCTTCTTCTTCTTCGGTAAGTCGACTGAGTGAAACGGTAAGGAGACCTATTGCTTTTTACTTCGGAGTTGCCTAGCAACGTTTTACTTTCTTTCTTTTCACGTTGTGTTTTCTCGTTCGAGCGAGTTACTCGTTCTCGATTATCTCTGATCGCACCGTGGCAGATCGAGAATTTTTGCAATAATTGTGCAAAAACAATAGTTAATTGAGTAAAACAAAATTTTTTCGTGTTTCTGATGCAATTAGCTATTGCAAGATCTTGAAAATACTGGTACGCTCACATGTTCGTAACGTGAATAGTTGGTCATTTTAGTTTGCCATATAGTTGTCATTTTTCGACAAGATCATTGTATCATTTCTTAGCCCATAATCCAATACTATATTAAGAACTTATTCCTGTACAGCACTAATATTAATAATACTCAAAAGGGGAGTGTCTTCGTGCGTGAGTCGGAACTTCTGAGGGATCCAGCTAGTGAACGGTACCTTTTGAGCACGAAAATAATTGTTGCTCAGCAAAACTGTCTCAAAAAACTTGTATTTCTATGGCAACCACACGTACCGCATACACCTCATCTAGCGTACGTCTAGCGTACGTACCTAAGAAGAATTCTGAATCCACCACTCGTCGGAGCTACTTGCCTTATGATCACCTTCATGACATAATCACAACAAGTTTTTCATTCATTCTGCTGCTGATGAAATAGCACAATAGATTATTGGGACCAAGGTAAAGCAATTACACTGAAACGGGAGGGGTCGCTTATTGACGGATGGATTGCGCTGCCTTTTATTGACCGATGTTGCTACTCTTTTATGAGTTAGTTATTCTGATTTACAAAATAAAGCTTCTTTTTACTTTCAGAATATGACCATTTAATAGACCATAAAAGGCTGATATATTTATATTCGGTATAAATTTAACATTAGTTCAACCTTATGTTACGTCATAGGAAGGACCACGACCTTAAACCTAAAATTTCGCCAATATTTAGAAATTCTCAACTGTTAAGCATGAACTGGAAGTATTTTATAGAACATATTCTAAAAGAGCAATCATTTCTGTATGTTTTGACTACTATAAAGTATTTAAAATACTTTCCTTTATATTAATCATAGACTAAATTTTGAAAATTCAAGTAAAGTTCGTGCAATAAAAATGTTTATCTCAGTCAAAACGACATCTTTTTCAATTTTAAACATAGTATTCGTAATTACATTAAAACTGCATTTAGACCATTGGTGTTATGGAGCTTTGAGAAAAAAAATTCCCTACTACAAAAAATTCTGGTCTCAATTGAATAATTTTATAATGATATCTTCTCCCTATCCGCTCACTTCATTTCACGATATTTCGATGTTTGATAAAAACAGTAAAAGCGTCATTCTCATTACAACAAGCAAGTGACGTATTTAAAAACTACTTCTTTTCCTGTCTTCGAATACATTACCTTCAGCCGCCGGAAACAACAATCATTCTGGTAGTACAACTTTCTCTCGTCTAATACTCTTCCAAATAAATGTTTCAATTAATCGTATTGCTGAGACGAAGGGTGATTCGAACATCAGTTCCAGTGGAGGATGTAATAATTTCTCTATCTTTACTTAAATTGTATAAACCTGTACTCTTGAAACATCTATGATTTATTTTTCAACTTTCTTTTAAAATTGGTGTTTTGTCAAACGCATGGAGAGAGTTGTTGTATATCGTTCTTCACTCTGCACTTGAATTTGTTCGTCTCATGTTATACAAATCATATATCTGTCCTAGTAAAACTTCTTTTAACCAAGATCTTGACTTCTTGAAGTTTTTCAATAAGATTTTGGTTCAAGACCTTGATAAGAAAATGTAAGAATTCAAAAAATTTCAAGAAACCAAGATCTTGAACATCGTGTGATTTCTTGACTTCTTGTACCAAGATCTTGGAAATTCTTGAATTATCGTTTTATTTTACGCTCTTGTGTAAATATAAGTGCGAATATTTTCACACTTAGAATAACTTCAACATAGTTGTTTAAGGAAGAACCTATGAATCTATATGGTCGTATATCTGATGGCTATGGCTGTCATAAATGAAAATAAAATGCAAAGAAAATTTTTCACTCAAGATCTTGAAATTTCTATTCCCAAGACCTTGACTTCTTGATGTTTTTTCCAAGATCTTGTGACATTTCTTAACCCAAGATCTTGGGTATTAGAAGATTCACTAGGGTGACCTCTTCTCAACTGCACGTGTGCAGTTTATGATTCAGACTTTTTAACTCATCTAGACTCTATAAACGGCGTACAGCGACTTGCTGCTAGAATAATTAAGAAGAATCTTAACCATGAAATGAATAGTCGTCATCTGATCAATGAATTAGGTCTGCCTGATCTATCTCTCCGCAGAAAATACCTGTGTCTCATCTCTTTTCTCAGGATTGTCAGAATAAACATCACTCACTATTAGACTGAGTGCACTCACTAAATACAAGTCATTCTGTTCGAATGTTAATATCAGATTCATTACATTCTCTCTAGTCAAAAAGATCATCTCATCGTTTGATCATCAAAAGAGCATGAAAGCGAGCAATAGTAACAGAAATATATAATAAAAAGCATCAGTCATGTTTCAACAGTGCTTAGGAAAAATTTATTTTGACAAATGTAGCTAATGAAAAAGAAGAGAAAAGAGTAGTATACTCTAGATACGAGGAGATTAAAAAAAACACTGCAAGTAGCAGGTTTTGGAAATGGAATGTTTATAACTGCTGATCGGCTGTAGAAAATTTCGAGTTAAATAGCGTAAGATTACTTTCAAGCGTCCTCTCTAATTTTTAGAAACTTTCGTCATTAAACAACTTTTGTAACATCTATAGAAGAATGTATAACTGGGCTATTTGCATGTAAAAGACACGAACACGTATAACTTTCGTCAAATCGATATTTAGAACGAATAATGAGTGGAACTCGTCGACTCCCTTATAATAACATCCACAAACATTCCAAAACGTACAGTATTCGATTTTATGAGCGTAAAAATGATCAGACATAGTTCCAATCACACGAATAGTTCTGTTAGTCACAGGAAACGAGTACACTTTTTACTCTAAATGATGAGTTTTCTCAATAAGTGCATGATCATTCTTGTTGAGCTGTTGAAATAATCACCTGAATGACGTACAAATAGCAGGCGCCTATCATATTTCGCTTGAACATAAACAGTTAAACAGATGAAAGTGAAGAAATTGTCGAGCATATCCTACCTTTATATCACAGCTTAAATTGACTCAAAATTTTTAATCTTTTGATTATTATGTTTTAGGCACTTTCGGATCAACGGTTGGTTTTCTCAAAAAATTACTAAAGAAGTAGTTTAAAACTTTTTTTAAATGTTTTAGGGTATATCATTATTATTGGCTTAGCTTGTACTGTATACATTGAAATTTTTAATAATTGGACATTATACAATTGTTGAGAAAACAGATCATTTAGAGTAAAAAATGTACTCGTTTCCTGTGACTAACAGAACTATTCGTGTGATTGGAACTATATCTGATCATTTTTACGCTTATAAAATCGAATACTGTACGTTTTGGAATGTTTGTGGATGTTATTATAAGGGAGTCGACGAGTTCCACTCATTATTCGTTCTAAATATTGATTTGACGAGAGTTATACGTGTTTATCCGTTCGCATCACACTGATTCTGCAAGTAATGGCAACATGTAAATACCAACAGCAAATACAACGATGGAAGAAAGATTAGGTGTTATTAATTCACCAAACAAACAATGTAAGGAGACAAAAACTTTTTAGCCGAATCAAACTATCATTGAAATAATGAGAATAGAAATGATAAATCGGAAGAGAATAGTTTATCGATACAAGAAGAAAAATTCAGAAAATAAATGAAAACAATGTTTGAAAATAGTTTACATTAAACCAAGTATATTTAATATAATTGAAAAACATTTTTGTAAAATCATTTTACATAAAAATTGAGCTTTTGATACTTCACAGTATCATCATCATTAGTTTCAACTAGTATATGTAATCATCTCTCTTCTAAATTCGACAGTCATATTAGTCTGATGATGATACTGTGAAGTATCGAAAGCTCGATTTTTATGTAAAATTATTTTACAAAAATGTTTTTCAATTATATTAAATATACTTAGTTTTATAAAAAAAAAAACGTAAAAATAGTCAAAGAATGTCAATATAGTTTACATTAAAACCAAATATTCAAACTTATGTATCACTCTTCGATGATGAACTAATTACTTCCTTAGAGAATTATCTTTGAAGTAAAAAATTATCAATCGAAATATCATGTATTAGTTTCATCTATTCTTTACAACACAATATCACATATATAACAATCAGCATAAACTAGATAACAAACGAGACAGCGATAATAAAACATAAATTTCGAAAACTTGTTAGTGTTAACTGAAATATACTCATTACTCTTTACTGTATGTATGACAATGTAGTAATGTTTTTACCACTTTTGTGTCAACAGTCTGTTCATTCTATTGTATTTGTCCACTATAATAGCTTATAGTATTTTCTGATAAGAATATCCGCATCTACATGCAATAAATTATATATGGTTCTTTATCAAGAACGTATACCTTCATTACTAAAATCTAATATTGGAGCTTTTACGCTCACGCACTATTCTATTTTTGTTTTGTTCTGTTGTTTTTTTTCATTCATCCGTATGCTGAGTTTTTTTTTTCTTCGTAAAAAAAAGAAGAATTTTTGCTAGATTTTTTGTCAATTCCAAGACGAGAAAAAAACAGAAACTAGTTGACGTCAGTATAGTCTCTACTCATTTCTATACTAGGAAAATATAGAAGAATTTTTCGATAATATTAAAAAAAAATAATTTTGCATGGTTTGTATTACGACAATTGGGACGTATAGGGAAAAAAATGAAGAAAGTTCATCATTATAGTGAACGAACAATAAAAACTAGAGAAGAAGAAAAAAAAATTTGTTCTGTTCTATGAATTTTGTGAAGTAATAAATTTTTTCTTGTTTTTTTTCTTCTACTAATAGAGTTATGTGTACCTCACATACACATGCATAGGTTAGAATCCGTCACACATCAACAACGTCGTTGAATATAGTCTGTTTACTTGTTAATTATCTGTTTTCTTATAAAAATGTCTGATCTTTCATCATCCAGTCAAATATTTCTTTTACTAATATTATTATTTATTTGTGTACTTGTCATTCATTTATTAATTCGAAAACGTTTCAATTATTTGCCTGAAAGTGTTGCTGTCATCTACATTGGTGCCATATTTGGTTTTCTATTAAAATTAAGTAATCAATGGTTATCACCTACTGCTACACCATCAGCATCGACATCTCAACTTTTAAATTCAAATTTATTTTTTATGTTATTTCTTCCACCGATTATATTTGAACAAGGTTATCATTTACATAAAGGCAATTTTTTTCAAAATCTTGGGACAATAACAACATTTGCCATATTTGGAACAACAATTAATGCATTGACAACAGGAGCTGGACTTTGGCTGTTGGGTACATGGAAATTATCCTATAAATTACCTTGGCGTGAATGTTTCATTATTGGATCATTGAATTCAGGTATAATTGATTAATATCATGAAAATTTTCACATCTCACATTGTTTCTTCTTTTTTAGCAATTGATCCTGTTGCCATTTTATCTATATTTCAAGTATTGAACGTCGATCAACTACTCTATATGTTAGTTTTTGGTGAAAGTATTTTAAATGATGCTGTTGCAATTGTATTGACAAATGTTATAGTTGAATCAAAAACTCAAATAAAAAATTTATCATTCAATTCAACAACATTAAAAACAATGGCAGTTATTGGTCTATTAGCAACACCACAAACAATTACAACTTCTACAACAAATAAATTATTGTCATCTGATCTAGTCTATTCTCAAAATGTTGTTGGAAAATCACCAAAACTTGTGTTGCCCTTTGAACAAAATGAACAAAATCGTCTACCATGGAAAAATCCAGAAGACGAGAATGAGAATGAGAGTGAAGGAGACGAACAAAGAGATGGAAATGAGTATGATGAGCCAGAAACAAGAAATAAGAAATCATTAATAGGTAAGAATAAGTCTGTGACAGTTCCTCAATAATGGGAAATAACTTTTTAATTCAAGTTTATTAAAAGAAAAATTGTTATTCAGCTTCTGTTCTTGAACAAGAAATGGGCTAGTTTCTTCAAACTGCAGCTGTTTTTAAATGAGGAACTGTTGATGTTCTCCCTCTTAGTAATCTGTTAGTTGACTTGCTTTTTCAAAATGTTTGCTATATGAATACATAATAAACTAATAGAGGACTAAGAAGAAGAGCATCAACAGTTTCTCGTTTCAAAACATCTCAAGTTCGAAGCACAGATGAACCATTTTTTGTTCCTATGAATGTAGACTGTTGGACCATTTTAAAAGGGGAAATTGTCACAGGTCTCGATAAGAAAGAGTAAAACCTTTTCTATTTTTCTACAAAAAAGATAATTATGTCATGCTATATATATTTTTTGTTTTTTTCTTCATTTAAGACCATTCAAAAGTGAAACGGCAATTATTATTTAATGATTCAGGTATATTGCCACCATCATCATCATCTATTACATCAACACAACTATTGACTACAATTAAATCATTATTTCAAATATCAACAAAATTTTCTCTTATGTTTTATTTATCAAGTTTTATCGGACTAATTTTTGGTCTAATTAGCGCATTGATAACAAAATATATAAATTTTGATAAAAGTGCAATATCATTAGAAATTTCATTTATGTTTATAATATCATATAGTTCATATATGTTAGCTGAATTATTACATTTATCCGGTATTATGTCAATATTAGTTTGTGGTTTAACAATGAGTCATTATACACATCAAAATTTATCACAAAATGGAAAAAAATCAATACAAACATTATTTCGTACAATTGCATTTTTAGCTGAAACATGTGTATTTGCTTATTTAGGTTTAGGTATATTTGAATATAAACATGAATTTCATTTAAATTTAATTATATGGACAATTATTTTAACACTTGTTGGTCGTGCTGCTCATGTTTTTCCATTATCATTTATTTTAAATTGTTTTCGAACAAAACAACAACGAATAACATTACCAATGCAGTTAATCATGTGGTTTAGTGGATTAAGGGGTAAATTTTTCAAATTTATTCTCTGTAATAATATATTTTTTCATTCTATATATCATTTAGGTGCTATATCCTATGCATTATCGGTACATGTAGGAAAATATTATGGTGAAGATGAAGAAGAACTGAAACGTATTTTAGTGACAACAACATTAATTACTGTTTTATTTACAATATTAGTTTTGGGTGGTTTAACAATGCCCGTTGTTAAATGTATGAAGAAATATGCTCCACAAAATCATCAACAACAAATAAATAATAGTCATAGAGATAATGATAATGATACATCAGAGCGAACATTGATGAGTAAAACAAGATTATATGATGATATATTGAATAATGATGAAAATTATTTAAAACAACGTCGAAAACATGTTGGAATGGATAATGATGAAGATGATGAATATGAAATACAATTTATGAAACCAAATCAATTGAAAGGCATGGAAAAATTAAATGAATACTATATTAAACCATTATTAGTAAGAAAAATATCGTTAAATAATGAAACAAGAAGTTCTATTGCATTTGATAATAATAGTAATAATCATGATGATAGAAAACCATTACTAGAACAAGAAACAATAAATGAAAATAATTTTAGTGGTAATAATAATAATAATAATAGAAAAAAGAAACAACAAACTAAACTTATTAAAAAATCAAAATCAAATATATTATTAAAAAATGATCAATTTGATTCAATACCAATTAGTGATGATGATGATGATGATGCTGAAGATGATATTTTAGTTGTTCCAAATCTTCAACATGAATGTTATCAATTACGAACAATTACAGATACAACATTATCAAGACAAAATCGAACAAGTTTGAGTACATTACCACCTGATGAAGATGATAGTTGAATAAGAAAAATAGAGTATTGAAAAAGTGAATTTATCCCATAAATTATGTTTCAAATCAGTAATAAATTGTTAGTGAACAAATGGTTTCTAATAAAAGATAAAAAAACAAAAATAATAGAAAAAAATTTATCTTATACGTCATTTTGTTTCAATAGTTAACTCGTTAGTGTTATTTTTAATATTACAAGATGGTAGAATGTTTGGTACAACATTATTTTTGTTGTCATATCTACATGTTGTGAAAAATAGTCAACGATAAAATATTTTTAAACAGAAGAAGAAAAAAAAATGTATACAGTAATTTATCATTAAATAGATAAATAGAAATCTTATTCTTGAAGAGTAGTAACAACGATGGGATTTAAAACGGATGATTTTGATAATGAACAATACTGAAACGGTGGTCGAACGATTTATTCCTGTTTTATCACGTCATTTGGTCAAAATGGAAGAAAAAAACATGATTTTGATTGTACTGATGTCAATGACAGCTATAAAGAGATTATTTTTTTGTTTTAATTTTATTTTCAAAAGGTAAAAATCCATATAATCATATCAAATATTTTTTACATGTTCATGAATAGGAAAATGGTCTGATTAGACATTATCGACTGTATCAAAATAGAAAGTCTTAATCAAATGTAAAGAAATATATCTGTTTGTGACATATTCAATACGAAAAAAAAAGGAGAAAATTTACAGAAGACGTTGTATAAAACAAACTTATCTGATTCGAAATCAATAGAAGATAAGCAAGAAGAACAAAAAAAAGCAAGAAAAAAACAGGCAGAAGAGTAAAATGAACTGCGTTAACAAATGTTTAATGAAAAGATATTCAACAAAACGTTCATTGTTTCACTGTTTCAAACAAAAAAACAAAACAAATCGAAAAAGAACATGTCAATTTTTCTTATTCAAATGTCAATCTTCGCTTTTCTTGAGGTAATCGTCGTTTGTGAATTTGAGAAGATCTACAAGTGAAAGAAAATAATAAAATTTTTAATAAATATAATAGATCAATGATATCTTACCTTGGCACACAACAAAATCCTTGTTGTTTTTGAATTTCACTTGAATCACTGCTATCTACATTAGTTCCATTTTTCTTATTATCTAAACATTGTGATATTTCTCTTGATACTAAAATTGATGGTGGCGGTGGTGAAGACGAAATAAAGTTTTCTGGATATCCTTTTGACATTTCTAATTGCTCCCACATATTCACATTGGTATCTTCATTTTCAGCTAAATCACAACTAAATAAACTTGTAATATCGGCATTAGAAAGAAATTTTGATGTTCGTTTTTCTATTGCATTCAAATAACGATAAATATTCATTGTTCCATCTTTGACTTGACACATTAATAATACACCGACTTTATTTCCATCTTTTTCATACTAAAACAAAAATAAAATAAAAAATAAAACTGCCTTCTTATTATTCTAGTAAATATTTATCTACTTACAACTTGTGCACGAACAGTTCGACATTTAAGTAATTTTTGAAAATTTTCACGCATTGTATCTGAATAATTAAAACGTAGTGCTTCACTGAAATAACATTGTATAGCCTAACAATAAAATAAGATATTATTATAGATTCAAATTTAAGTTAGTTCAATATACTTTATATGGAAATTTTGTAAATTCGACAGGTAACCAACGGATTTCAGTTAATGGTACATGAATAACACGACCATAATCAACTAGATATAATGCAATAGATGATGAACGATTATTTGGTGGTAATACACGACCTCGTCGCCAACGTGATTCAAAATAAATGCCAATGATTTCATTAATTTTAACACTTTTTGGTGCAATATAATTATTTCCATAAAAACTAATATGAGATGTAAGCTGACGAAATTTTTTTTCATTTTCATTTGATAATTTATATTCTACCCAAAACTCACCCGTCTAAATGAAAAGTTAGACTAACAAAATAACGTCTATATTTTGTTTTTAAGAAATACTTTACAGGCGATAATTCATCATGTATTACACAACTAAATTTTGAGTCTAAAAATAAATAAATAAATGATACATGTTAAAAGCCTGCTTTAACTAGTCAATTCAGTCACATTAAAAACTATTAGCAAATTTTAGAATTGATCATCACTCTACAAATTCTCACTTGTGAATAGGTGGTATTCAGCAGTTATTGACCGGTTATTTAATGACTGTTTTTTTAGAGGCATTCAAGAAAATTGTTATAACAGTTATTAAGAGTCATCGCACCCGTCGAAACGTCTCGCATTTTGTAGTGAAATATTTGGTCTATCTATTGCATTCTACATAAAATTAAAGAATCAAGAGAGAAGTATTTTTTGTGATGTATCAAAGAAATACGAACAGTTATTTAACGAGTGACTAATTTTCACGTATAGTTATGGTATTGCTCATATTTGTATCATAATTAGTTTAAACATTTTTTCCTTTCAACAAATACATAGAGAAAACATCTTTCTATAAAATGAGAGATACTTAATTATAAAAAATTGTTTTTTAGATGATTAGATATCAGTTATATAACTAGTGTAGACCTATTTGTGGAAGTGTAAACTTGCAAGAATACTTACTCATATTTAATTCAATTTTTTCATTTAATGTGCAACATTCATTCAACGTTTCTATTGTAAAATTTTGAAATCCACCATTTTCACTTGATGACAATTCACTACCGCTGTCATAAATACAACTTGTAATTAATCTATCATTATTAGACGATGGTGGTAATAAATATGTTGGTCGTTGTTTATTAATCTCAGTATTATCTTTTGTTATAGTTATATTTAATTTTTCACGATTACAATTTCGTTCATCGAATGTTAATGATGATGCACGTGTATAGAATTTAGTTTTAGAATCTTTATTTATATTATTCATTTGTTCATTATAACTATGTGTAATTTTATCTTTACTCAATGATAAATGTCGACTAATCGATTGTGGTGTAATGTAATTAATTACGTTCTCATCAGCCATACGATTTTGATCTCTGATCGGTGTTTCGAAAATATTCTGTTGTTGTTGTTGTTTTATTTCGTTATCTTGACTTTTCCATGGCGTAGATAATTTAGATATTATTTTATCTTTTTCATTTGTAGTGACTATTGAACTAGATAATTTTTCTAACGATAACGACGTACTATTAATATCATCATCACCACCAGTAATACTACTGATATTTTCTTGTGCTTGTTGTTGCTGATGCTGTCTCATAGAGTCAACATTGTTTGATAATGTTATATCGCTACTATCGGGTTGTTTATTATTGATAGATTCAAATGTTTCAGAATTAAATAAACGTGGTTGTTTATTGGATTGATTATTTTTTTCTGTGCTATAATAGAAAGACGAAGAAAACAAAAAAAGAGTACAAAAGTTTTGCAACTATTTGAGAAAAAAAAAATGAGATATGATTATCGTATAAAATTCATCATTGATTTTATGGCGAAGAAAACATTTATTCACCTTTTATCCATTTCATCGGTTGATGGAATTATTGGCGGTGGTAATTCTGATAATGGTATTTCTCCCTCATTTGGTGTTGATGAACGTAAATCATTCATATGATGAAAATGATGATGATTATGGTGATGATACTGTTTTGATAGTCCATTTTTACCAATTAATTGTTTATTATTAAAATTATTCTCACAAAATTGTATTGGACTCGTTGAACGATCTTTTAAAATTTGATTTGTTTTTATTTCATTTGCTAATTGTAGAGTATCATAATTATTATTATTATTATTATTATTTTTATTTCTGTCTCGTCGAGTAAGTTCAAATGAATGATTAACGATTGATGGTACCACCAATTCATATTGTTTTATTGGAAATGTTTTACTACGATAATAACTGTATATATTTTCCAATAAATGTGATAAACAATTAAATAATTTTAATGGTTTTCGATTATGTT
Organism: Didymodactylos carnosus; assembly: GCA_905250885.1. Classification (NCBI taxonomy): domain Eukaryota; kingdom Metazoa; phylum Rotifera; class Eurotatoria; order Philodinida; family Philodinidae; genus Didymodactylos; species Didymodactylos carnosus. The sequence continues at coordinate 30,376 of CAJNOQ010000180.1, forward strand.
GTAAACATTTTTTCTCATCATAATCATCCAATTGTAGATGATAATTTTCATTATTTTCATTATCATTTGTTTCAATAAAACTTGGTATTCGATTATTTTGTTCATTAAATGTTATTGTTATACTATTCACATTTGTTAAATATGCTTTAATATGTTCAATGGAATATAGTGTTCTATAATCTTCAAATAAATCGTCAAATTCAATTTTAGTAATACCAACATTATTTTGAAAATCATCTTCATGTGATTGAAATAATATTCTTAGATTATGATAATCATCTGTTTCATAGTAGGCTATTATTGATGAATTTGAATAATAATCTTCAAATAAAATGGGCACTTTAGACCAATGCCATTTAATAAAAAATAATTCTGTTTCTGATACACTCGATTCTTCATCGTCATCATTCGATTTTCTTTTGAAATAAGCCGGTATGCCTTAGATAAAAATTAAATGATAAAAATGAATAACTATTAACAAAACAAAATATAATATTGAAATAAAGTTTTCATCTAGAGATATGGCTCTAATCTTTTTTTGCTAGTATTATCGAGAGGAATTATCTAAGAAAGAGTGAAAGAGAAAATGGCCACAGTGGAAATGCTTAAGCTTAAGAAAGTTTCAAACAGATGAATGATTAAGACTTTTATATGTATAAATTTTTACGAACTCTCTCATTAACAAAAGAAATGATTTGTTTTTCCATCTATAGTTGACAAGTTAACGGACGGGGGAATTTAAAATATCAAGGAAATAACATTCTTTCGATCCCGGTTGACAAGTTTTTAAGAAAAATCAGGTAAAAGATCTCGCTTATGAAAACTCGACTTTTTTATAGTGAAATCATTGATTAGACTACGACAAAAAATCTAATTAAACTTATGCTAAGATATATGATATTGTCTTCTGTATCAATTAGAAAAATTATTAATTAATTTTTGCGAGACATTCCAGTATTACAGTGTAACGTTTAGCAAACATGTGTATGCTAATATAAAAAAGTACATAGATTGTCAAATGATGTGGTATATTTCCTTGATGATGGCATTTTCTAGCATTTACATTTTTAGTTAGTAAATATGTTGATATTCTTTTCAAACTCTGACTACACTTGGACCAACTAGATTGCTACGTCATTGCACTATATGTACAATTTCCAAGATCTAAACCATATTTTCTGGTCATAGAGAGAAACCAAGATATATTAAATGTATTTTAATATGTATAAAATGTAATTAAATATATTTGTCCCACGTTAACATTGGTGAGACAACATGAAAACAACTATACCCATTTGAAAATTGAGGGAAAACCATATAAAAAGTTTTCATGCCACATTTCAACGAAAAATTAGCGCATCTATGCGACTATGTTTCACGTACGTCGATAAAAATCACATACCATCAGTCACTAGTTCTCATCAATGTCGAGTTAATGTGAAAAAATCTGGATGGATGCGCACCAATGTTAAAATCAATGCTTTCAATTTCAGCATCGGATCAACAGCTAAAACAATGTCCTTAAATTTTTTAAGTGAAGAAATCAGCAGGCCTTTTCGCTAGTATTGCTAGTAGAACGCGATTAACAATAGCCGGATGTTGTTTTGATACTCACTAGTACGTAACAAAATACTCTCCTCCCCCAATGTTTTACAGTTGAACAAAATCGTCAAAAGTTCGACGAACTTAATTTTCATTTTTGTACTGGAATTCATGTTTTACAAAAGATTCTTAGTTAGTCTCGGCCGATTTGGAATTATCTTCCAACACAGATGTTCTAATTTTAATTAATGTCAACTTCACTAGGTAAGCATAAATTGAAATAAATTCTTTTTTTTCGTTAATTAGAAAACTCGTGAAAATGTTTGTACATCCAAAAGTCTTACTCAGCCTGCCTATCTGAAACCTCTTCTAAGCTTACAGTTGAATTTTGGTCATTTTTTAACCATATAACCGATAAATTAGTAAAAAAAAGCTCGTAAATAATTCAATACTCAAGTTTATACCTTTCTGATTACATGATGATGAGTCAGCAGACCTATATAAGAGTTGATTTTATCATTCAATTGTAACACTTCTATCTAACAGTGGTGATCATTTCTAATAAAAAAAATTGACTATTGTTTACCTAATGTTAATTGAAATCGTTTATTCATATCTAATCTCAAAAACCAATTGATATAATAGAACATTAAACATATTGGTTTAATAATCGCAAATTCAATAATAAATACGTAGGATAATATAATTGGACAATGACGATAAAATTCATTAATATTTTTAACGAGAGATAATAAGGCTCGTGAAAATTTCGGTACTGTATAAAACCATTCTAAAAAACCTTTTGGCATACGTAATTCTTTTAATAAATTAATATCAATATCAAACGTTAAATTTGATGAATGTATTTTATAATCTTGTGATTTAATATATGTTATAATTGTTGTTGCAATATCTTTACTTTCTAAAAAACGATAGAGTGCATTTTCTAAATTAATATTTGTTTTTAATTGTCTACGATCAAAATAAGAACATATTTGACAATGACAACTATCCGATAGAACTTTAACAAAATCTGGACGTCGAGTTTTTGGTATAATTATTGATTTTCGATTAATTGATTCGGATTGTGTTGTTGGTACTGTCAGTGATAATTCTGTACGATTTTTTGCTGGAGATGATAGTGGTGTAAATTGTTTGAATAAGGGACTACTGGAGTTTGAATGATAGGATAATGGTGGTGTTGGAGGCAATGAAGGAGATCGAACGTAGCTTTCACGAGGTTGTCTAATAATTTGAGGAGAAAATGAAACACGTTTTTCTTGCAGTTTTGGTATTGGATCTGTAAATACATCGTCATTTGGATCATGATTTTGTATTTGATTTGTATCACTAAAATTTGAATTAGAAGCAACTAGAGAAGATGATGGTGTTAACATTTCTAATATTTTATTCTGTCGATTATTATTAATATTGTTGGTTAGTATGTTTTTTTTCAATATAGGTTCGATACTTTTTGTTAAACGTTCGAAATAGTCCTCTGTATTATTATTAGTGTTTTTAATTGCTGAACTAGAAGCAAGAAACGATGACAATGATGATTCAGGCGATAAACTTGAATCAGTCAATGTTCTAACAGACAATTTATCTTCATCATCCGTTGATAATAGAGTGGAAGCTTGTTGTACATTATTATCATCAATATCAAATAAATAACTTGAATTTTTACAATTACTATTAATATTGTCATTATTAAAATTTGAAAATAAAATATTTTGTTCAATCGAAGGACAGACTCTAAATACAGAAAATAAAAGTAAATATTAATTAATTATTTTCAATTGATATTCTAGAATCATGCTTTAATCAATTTTCAAAAATGATTAAATGAGCAATTAAATCTTCTATTTTTAAAACTAAAATTTTATCTATGTTTTTCATCTAATTGTAAACGAAATTAGATTTAATTATAAGTTAGAAGCTCGTTTAATGATTAGTTATAATTGCTTTTCGACTTGAACATGCACTGATTTTGTTTCGTTAAATATAAACAGTTACCAGTTTATAAATGAGTTCAAGGAATGTTTTTCTCTCTTTAGTCTGTATTCAAAAACCACTAAAAATCAGAGCACAATACCTGACGTTTTCTTGTAGGCTTGCTTGCTGATCACAATTACTAACTTCATCAATTAGAAGATTTTTGACAATTTTTTGACATTCATCTTCTTGATCTGTCTGTATGTCATCTATCGTTGTTTTAGGAGAATGAAAACTAGTTTGTTGATTGTCTTGTTTGTTTGATGAAATTAACTGATTTTCTTGCATTATTGTTTGAATCCATCCATCGCTATTTTCAAATTGATCAATAGCATCAAATGATGTTGATTGAGATATTCGACTTGATGTACTAATTGTTCGTTTTCGATGTATTGGTAAAAACGATGTTTTTGCTGTTTTATCAGTTGATTGAGAATCATTATTATTACATTGATCATTCTCTTTAACCGGCATACTTGTCAGAAGATTAATATCTTGATCTTGTATGATAGTTGTTGTCGAAACTGAATAATAATTTGATTCGGATGAAGAAGAAGCCGATGAAAATGACGAATTTTGGAACTCATTGTTGACTGATTTTAGATTTTCATAGCTGGTAATTAAAGATGTTGGTAAAATAATCGGCGTCGTTAATTTTCGACTAAATTTAGGCATTATAATATCGTAATTGGAACAAATGCCCTTTACATCAGACATGCATTTAAGAAAAAAGCACATGCAATCAATGTTTTTCATCATGCAAAATAATCAAAACAAAAATCTAAACGTCATTAGACACATACCTTCTGTCCGATATTTGTACTTTGGATGCATGCTGAGTACCAAATGGACGTGGCTCATAAGATCTTGATCTTTCATCATTTTTTGGTAGTGGATGCGATGAACGTCTCGCACGATCAGTACTGTAATTACGAATATTTTCATTTAAATTTGAACGAATATTAACATCTCTTTGTCTTGTAGATGAAAACGATGTTGTTGTCGGTGGCGTTATTGGAGTTACTGGTTCATCTACAATGTATTCCTGTTCATCTTTCTTTTCTTCTATTGCTAATTCCGAACGATAAGAGTTCCAATGGGATAATATGCTTTTGTAAACTTGTTCAAATAGATGGGTCACATTTCGATCTTGCGGTAACTGTGGTCGCGTTGGATACCATACAGGCAAGTAAACTGCAATCGATATATCGGAATTTTCATTCATTGGTAGAATATGTGGTATAAATGCATTATTCTGGATATCATCACTACTCAAAACTTCACTAGTTTGTTCCATTTTCTCTTCAATTTCTTTTCTAAAGGAAAAAAAATAGTTTGTTGATCCAAGATAATAAACCATCATTAAACTGTCTTGTATACGCTCAAACGTATCTTGATCGGATTGTTACCACTATCAATTCTATCACATTCCGTTCGATAGTTAGTCCTGAATAATACACAAAAGAGCTGTCTTTCATCAGTAGATTCATCAGCAGATGATGTTGTTCATCGAATGCTATTAGTCTTGTAGAGGTACAGGTTTTTCAAACACAATAGAAAAAATTAATGATTAACTCGATTTACTCAAAAAATCTCACGTCACTCGGTGTTATAAAAAATATTATCCAAGATGAAAAAGAAAAAGCTTATGAGTAGAAGAAGCAATTCAAGTCAGGAACAGAGTGAACGCCAGAAATTATCTAAAATCTCTCTACTAATGGAGTTACATAGTGCGTCCGCTTAAGTCGAATATGACTGGTCGCTTACTTAATGGCGCCAGATTACCACAATCTCTTTTGAAACATTTTCGTTATAGAACACGAACGTGAAAAGAAGTTTTATCACCTTATATGTATTCTTCCTCAATAGATATTATGAAGTCTAACGAATACCTAGAAGAAAATAGTTTTTATCATCGTATCACTTTTAACAGAAGCGCTATATTCTATCAGTGAGAGAAAACATGGATTGTGGCGGCGTAGATATGATAGATAAATTTTAGTTTCAAAAACAATTTTACTCTGCGCTAGTCAATAGATGATTGATTCTATATTCCATTAAGAAATGCTCAAACGAATTATCTCATGTACATCTTATTGACAGTATTATCAAAGTCTAATTTATTATCTTTCTTTGTTGAGATACAAAACTGTTTCAGAACGTTTAACAAATGAAAGAGTATGAGAGTAAATAATAATAAAATGTCAAAAATAGAAAAAAAAGAAACTATCTATAGAAACATGTTATGAATAGCAACAAAAATAAATTTTGAAACGCACACACATACAATAACAGTTAATTGTAGAAATATATCGAGAGTAAAACAAGAATAGAAAAAAAAATCTTTGAGAATAGATCTCTAATAAAAAACAACAACAAGTGGAAAAAAAATATTAGATATTATTTAAAAACAAGAGTAAATCAGATCTTGATCAATCAAATATTTGTTTATGGTCTATTCATGTTTTAAACGTTTATCGCTCTCAGCAGTATTATCAATTGATAAACGTTTTCGACGAATTTGTGAAGTGGATGTAAGTTCATGTAATGATAATGGTGTGGTTATTGTTGCCATATTGATCGGTGGTCCTTTGAGAATTTGATCAAAGATATATTTTAGAGATTTAAACTCAAGTGTTTTCCAATCAATATTATATTTTTCCAATTCTATTTGAACATCAGATGAGATAGTTAAAGGTGAACCGGGTAATGAAGATGTCGATGATATTGAATTTGATGAACGAGTATTGAATATATATGTTGCTTCTCTGATATCTTTTAAATCGAGAACTTGACCACCACCAGCAATTATTATTAAACCATAAGGAATTGAATGATCAGTATTACACAAAAAACATACTTTCCATCCAGAAAATATTGTTTGTTTTATTTCATGATTTGTATATAAACGCCACTGTTTTGAAATTTTAATTAATAATTCATGTTCTTTTGTGTACTGTTGATGTTGTTGTAGTTGATGTTGATGTTCAACAATATAATTGGCCCACTCATAATTTTCTTCATCAACTAGACTATTTTGACGTTCACATTCATAAATGTAACTTGGATGTAATATCCATTTACCAGCAGCTGAAATATAGTCAAATTTTCACATATTTTTGTTATAAAAACAATCTTTAGTATAAAAAATAACAACAAACACTTACCTATAAATGCTAATAGTTTTTCTGTTTTTGTGAATGTACCCGTTATCAAATGTGTATAATTATGTTTATATGAATTTGATTCTTCAACTAAACAAGACTTAAAGTTTGATAGTACTTCAATTGTTTTTAATTTAGTACGCTCTGACAACGAACTGATAAGAAATATTTTTTGTTCAGATTCACTAATATCACTAAAATCATCATCATTTTCCATCATTTGAGTCCATTCATCATTTTTTAATAATTCTTTTATTCGTCGACGTTCAGCTAGTGTATGATCATCTAACCATTCGACAGTTACTGTAGGTGAGACAAGCTGTGGTTGTGCGAATGTTTGTGGAATTGATATTTCTTTTTTAATATTAAATGTAGAAATTTTTTTGTTAAAAATATGACGTGAATTTGTTGCTACTGGAACAACGTAGACTGGTGATACTGAGACGGTTGAAGAAGAAGAGGATGACTTTTTCTGTAATATTTCCATTTCATAATCGATATCCGTCATGAGTTGATCAACCATAATTTGTGATTCTGTTGGTGGTAATAGTTCACTAAGCTTATCTAATTGTGTATCTGTTATTGGTGGTGGAGAAAATTTTTCTTCTTTCGCAGGTACAAACTAAATAGAATCAATAAATAATGACAAATACTTCCTTCTAAAAACATTATGAGTGTAGGCTTGAGTTTTTCGATCTTCAGAAAAAAAATGCAAAAATTCGAAAGAAGAAAGAAACAAAAAAGACTTTTGGAATATACCCAGGAACAGATTGAACATTTTCCTATTAATGAGAGGTCGCAGAACTTTGAGCGTTCTTTTATTCAATTTTTTTGTATCTGTTTCAATAAAGTCTAACATCGAACATGGATTCGGACTCGATTAGCAGTTTGACCGAATGAGTACAGAATGACAAGCAAAAACCATACAGAACTGGCTAACATTTTATTTTGTAGAGAAACACATGTATTCTATATTTCTAGTAACTCAAACAAAGTCTATTTAGTCAAACTTTAGAGATTTACGACAAAGTTTGAAAAAGGTATAGAATAGTCACTCGTACTTCTGTCCTTTTTCTTTGTTGTTAACTTACTTCATCAACTGTTTGAGACGTACGATTATTATTTTCTGTTTGTTGTTGTAAATACCGTTTTAGTCGGTCATTATTTTCCTTTGCTAATTGATTATATTTTTCGGTAATCACATTTGCTAAAAACAGACATAAAAATGAAAAGAATGAGATGAATTCTCTTGTTTTTGTCTCAGATAGAGAAGTTTTGTTCATGTTATTTTTCACGTAATATGTCTATTTACCAGTAGAGTTACATTATCATTATCTTTTCAAAACCATTAATACATTGCTGTGTATAACAATGGGTAAAATGAATGTTTTCTTTTCCGTATGTTTATTTTTCACCAAATATTTAGTCTTTTTCCTTTCGTGGTATGATCAATAGAAAAAACGTTGTTAAACAACTAATTAAGAAAAAAAATAACTAATAAGTTTCCTGAAAGATTATGTAAATATACTATGAATAAAACACATATTAAGAGATGAAGACTTTCAGAAAACTTATTAGTTATTTTTTCTTAATCAGTTGTTTAACAACGTTGTTTCTATTTGATGAAAAATAAACATACGGAGAAGAAAATATTCATTTTACTATTTAAATTTATATTCTGTTAGAACACAGATCTAACATAAATTAAAACAATGAAGTAAATAGTATAACACTTTACTTATAAAAATTGTTAGACTTACAATCAAAATTAGAATGATCATTTTCTGATGAACGTTTTCGATATAATATTGATTCTAATAACCAATTAATACTAATAATTTTCACAGTTTTCCATTTGAGTGCATGTTGATACTTTTTTCCATCAGCAGTTTTTGTTATTAAATGTGTTGTTGCTACTTTTCCATCTGGAGTATTATAACGATTTAATGTTTCACTATAATCTCCGCCAAAATATTTACATAGATTGACAATTGCTTGTCTATGTGAACCAAGATAGCCACTAATGGTAATACAGCAATCATTTAACATTGTTCGATTATCATCATCATCATCCGATGATAACATGAAAGGTTTATAAAATGGACATGAATTTAAGTCAATAATTGTTTGACATTTATCACAATCTTGTAGCCAATAAAATGTGACAAATTCAATATCATTTTGTTTAATGTTTAATTGACGTTCATTTGGATGCAATAATACGGGTACAATCATTAAGATTTGTTTCTTGACTGCTAATGTTGTCGTTGGTGAAAACGAATTATATTCATCTGTTATTTTTTTAATATTTTTATATTGTTGACTATTTTGATCAAATAAAGTCGATATTGAGAATATATAATTTTCAAAAAAATTTTTTTTCTTTTCTTCTATTGATTTTTGTTTATTATTACTTGTAGTCATTCTCATTTTTCTATTGCTATTAATGTCTGGTGTTTCATCGATTATCATTGTTGCTCTTATTCTCGACGGTGTATCACAATCATTTATCGAAATTAATTTATGTGTATCAAAAAATTTATCTTGACTCGTTGTAAATTGAGAAAAATTAGTAAATAATTTTTCTCGTGTTTTACTTTGTTCATTATCATCATTATGATTATTATTATATGAACAATATTGAATATTATCTTGAAATCGAACAAGTTGTGGTTTTTTTAGTTGACGTTTTTGTTTCGAAATAGGTTGTTGTACTTTTTGTTGTTCATCGATATTGGTTTCAACCTTGTAATTTGTTTCAGGTTTTATACACTGTTCTTCTAGTCTAGTATTTTCTTCATTAACACATACATTTTGAGAGTTTATTCTTGATGATCGACGACGGACAAGAGTGGATGTAGTCTTTGTACGAGATGTCTAAACAACAACATGACTACAAGTGATTGAAAAAAGAGAAAAAATAGCGATTATATTTATGCGAAACAAACACTCCATCTAAGTCAATTATAGTTCTGCAATAACTGACTACTTTTGGCTAGTGAATATTTTAAGATAAATTCACTTTCTTTCTGGTGAAAAATAAACATACAGAGAAAATATTCATTTTACTATTTAAATTTATATTCTGTTAGAATATGAAGACGGTTACATACTAGACGGTTGTATTTTCGTTTAGTTAACTACTTCAACAATTACTCTTTTTTAAGGTCTTCTAATCTCATCAGTCTTTCTACCACCAGAGCATCTCTGCGTCACGATCCCTTCATCTAATCTGCGTATCTTTAAAGTTGGTTTGCGTAGTCTTTTACAATGTTAGCATTTAGTGTCATCTCAACGTTCTGTATATGAACGCTAACCCCATTTCAAATTTTTAGTTGTTTTCTTTTTTTCTGTTTTTTCTTTTATTTTTAGTATGTTATATGGATGCACGGCAGAATATGTTACTAATCTTTTAGTCATTTCTGTATTAGCTGTGTTTACTTGAATTGCTTGTATCAAATTGTGCTACTATGTACTCAAGACTGTTTGTCAAATAAACTAACTAACTAACTTTACTTTGGAAGAGATTATCTTTGCTAATGATTGTTCATCTTGTTCTCTTGATTGAGTTTCTGCGTCATTCTCAAGCGGCTGAAGTATATTAGCTGAAGTCGTTGATTGTTGTTCTTCTGCCGATGTATTCATCAACTGTGAACTATATGTATTACTCGACTTTCGTCGGTTTAATTTTACTATGATTTTTTTTTGTTTTTGAATTGGCTGTTGATCTGGTTCTGCTGATATTTTTTCGTCATTCATTGATTGCGAAATCTGAATTTCTGATAACGATGGGCTTTGTGGTTCAGTGTGAAATAATGATGTATGCTCTTTTGAAGTTGGTCGGTTGTAATGTTTTAATAATGATTGTGGTGAAAGTGTATATTCAGTCAATAGATGTGGTATAATCGATCCTGCTGATGATGATTTCGTCTTTTGCGATGATAGACGAGCCGATATCGATGTATCCTATTAAGAAGAACGTACAAGAGGGTTATTCAGTTATCGAAGATAAAAATATCATTATACGTACAAGAAACGACTGTTCAACATTAAAATTTGACAAAGGACGATTTATTTCCGGTGTTGTTGATACATCAGATATTTTTTGTTTATTTATCTTTTGATTTTGTTCAAAACTAAAAAGAAAATATTTACATTAAATTTCCCGATCAAAGTGGAGTGACATCATTCATTAACGTCTATCTCTTCAACTGATTACTGCAAAAGTTGATGATGAACCAAGAAACCATGTGAATTTAAAATGTTTAATATCAAATGTTCCAGAGGCGTACCTAGCATCTCAGAGCACGGAGGTGATCCTACTCAAAAAATCTATTCGTTCTTCTAAAAGATGTTTTTTTGGAAGAACGAAAGAAAACCGTCTTTGAAACAGGTTCAAGCGCAAAGTTTTAGGGACAATAACGCCAGTGAGACGCGCAAGTGACTGCAATTTTTTCCCTTGCTCATGGACCTTTTGCGTGTGTCCTTCACCATAAGCCCACATGAAAATTATATCTGACGATACAAAACAGAAACTTTTTTGACACCAAGGGGTTGGTAACCACTCTCACTATCCCCAGTAAGTACGCCACTTGAATGTTCGCACAAGTCTACAATTATTTTCTCGCTAGTAGTTTTATTGACATTCTTCTGTATAAAAAAAGTGCTCTTACATATTTTTGATATGAAGAATATAATCAATTTCTGGAACAAGTGTCCCTTTTTCACAACATTGTAGCAACCATTCTGGATTCACAATATGACAACTAAAAAAAACAGATTATATATTATTTAATCAATCAATTATGAGAATGTTCTGATATTGTTACTCACTCGGGTGCGATAGTCGATACATTAACGTAATCAGAATAAGATTCAGAACCATATATGATATGCGTTGTTGATGAATTGAATGAATCGAATCTATTTTGAAAAAAATGCAGGCATAGTTGCTAATCTTTCCTATAAACTAATTTGGACGAGTAATTTATTCGAAAAACAGTAAAAAAATACCTTTTCTATCGAAAACAGGCATGAAACATTATTTATCAATTATAATCTTGTGTTTTTATCAAAAACATTTTTGCTACGTAAAATAATTCTTTCGATCTTTTTAATAACTAGGTCTTGTGGAGCAATGCTTCCTAAACACTATCCTTGGTACTGATACCGGTTTGGGCTTTTTCTCATGAGAGAAACGGTTGCAGCAAACAAGAAAAATTTCATTCTATGGAAAAATGTTCGCTCTACAAAATGAAGTTGTCAAAAAACTTAAATATATTGTACATTGTAATTAATTTATTAATTGAGAAGAAGAAAATATATCTATAAATATCGGTGCATATCTAATCGATATCGATGAAACTGACAAACTAGAAGTTCAAAATACTTCTATATGAAATTGTTTTTTGAATGTACAACATTGTTCACTCTTTTATGCTCTTTGAGATTAACTAAATAAGTTCGTCGTTTACGCTTTTTTACCTAACAGCACAGCCAGTATCGAGAATTTTTCGTATTTTCATTATGAATGCTGTTGGAAATTGTCCAATAAAAATCTAAAAAGACAATGTTAATTTGAATTTAGCTAACCAAAAGTATGCATCTCATACTACCTTCAAACCGTCGAATAAATCATGAATTTTTGTATAATCAATTTTCTCAAAACGTCGTTGAAAGTCGGTTATTTGCTCGGATGTTAATAATGATTTTCGTCGATTATCAATAGTCGATATTGTTCTCATACTTGATGACAACGAAATTGATGTTGATGGTGATGGTGTTGATACTGTTGTATCGATGACTTGATCATCAAGCGGCTTTGCATTTTCTGTAATAGAATTTAATTTTGATTCAATAATTTGTTATCTCTCTCTTGTACCAACCTTTTCCATCTGTTTGTTTATTTGCTTCCTTGTTATTATTTTCCCATAAATATTTATCGTGACGTAAACAGTAACCCATTTCACTACTGTCAAATATCCAGTCGGACTTCAACGCAAAAATATTCCATTTTACCGCATGTTCATATTTTTCACCTAGAAAAACCGAGACATATATCATATTCATAGTGTTTTTAATTTCTTCTACCTTTTGGTTCTCGACAAACAAGATGTGTACAAACATCACGATCTAAATCTGGACAATATGTTGCACCTGTAAATACAACAAAGCAAAAAATACAAACTATGACGATAGGTGGACTTATTATGAGAAATCATTAGACAATTTCTTTCTGATCGAAATGGACAGTGAAATTAGTATATGAAACAAGAAAAGGAATTTCAGCTTAGGATCTATAAATTGTATGCTGTTTGAATGACTATACTACTCTCGGCAAGGAATTCTTAAACACCTTCTTTTTCTAAATATTGTTTGAGTATATCTCGATTTTGAGTTGTAAAGCCAGATAAACACACATGAAATTTGTAAAATATCGGACATTTAAATCGATCGAATACAGAATCAGTGGCTTTGACTGACCTTGAATTTAAAAAAACATGTAGTTCTTAAGAGGTAAGCGATAAAACTTCAATTGAAGAGTTAAAAAGCTATCAATACTGAGTGAACATGTTCATCTAAATTATGTATGAACTACAGTTTCATAAAGGGAAGGTTTTCACAAAAGAAGTAAAAGAAACAGATAGAATATGTTTACTTTTGACCGGACAACAAGAAAACATTGTCAATCCATTCTGGTAACATCACTGATACATTGTGTTCAACAGCCACCTTAAGTAAATAAAATGAACCATAAGATATACTTATCGGAAATATAAAAAAACTTACAAAATATTTTTCAGAACCACTTTCTCCACAAACAAGATGTGTTACATTGGAATCGAGATTTGTTTGAAATTTTCCACCCATATAAGCAACATGCCGTCTGATTGTTTCCTATAAAAAAGCAACATATTACATTTCTACTCGATAGTGAGCATAAATTAAACTCTTACTCGTTGAGATTGTTCGATATTTGTACAACATATAACAATTGATTTCATTGCTAATGAATATAACGGATAGGAAGAAAATGGCAGTGTAGTATTTTGATCTATACATGTCGAAATAAGTTGTGCACCCAATATCCTGAAATGAGGAACAAAATATTGTCCAGGTTGAAGTTCTGACGATTCTACTTACCATGCTTTATGTGTTTTCAAATGTTGGAATAACTGGCCACTAAATGGTTCAAGAATGAACATTTTTCGTTGAACATCAGTCATTTCTAAACACGTTTTTTCATCAACCATATTTGGTTTCAAATTACCATTTTCCAACATCTGAACATAAAACGCCAGTAAAGTTTAAGTATTCTTTATTTGTTGGATTTTTGCCTACTTGAAATACTTCGTATAATTTATCTACTTGCCAATGAGCATGTTCTGGCCCCGGTTGTAAAACGTATATGGACGCAGAACTGGCGTTTGTTGATGTACTGTTTTCAACCATCTGAAATAAATTCTGAAGAATTATATTAAACAATCCGCTAATTCATGTGAAGAAAAACAACAACAAACACTTTGCGTAAATGGGAATCGATATGACTCTATGCGTTCTATATACAATTGACGATTTTCTAAGTAAGTTGATAAGATTAGAGTCGCTAACTCAGAAGGTTGAGAAGTTAGTGGAAAAACTCTAAAAATCACAAATTAAAAAACTAAAATGTCAAAAATCAGAAGACGTTTTTTTGCCCAAAACCCAGAAGAAACTAACAGCATAATTTTTTGTTCATCAGATCTTGACGTTTCTCAGTTTTAACATGTTTATCTAAATCATTTTTTCCACAATACGAACGAAAATGTCGGTGTTGTAAGCATGAACATCTTACTTTAGTCTCATTATGACTAGCTAACTACTAGAAAAATTCTGAATATTTTGGATCACTCAATCAGTCTTTGTTAAAAACGCATTTTTTTGTGTTTTCGTCCAATTTTAATTACTTTGTTTTCAAGTAAACCTAATAGAGCTTTATCAAATCATCATCTGACTGTGTCATCAGTTTAAGAAACAATCTAATCTAAAAAATGTTAACAAGTAGGATTAATCGGAATCCCACTAAAAACGCTTGTTAAGCAACCTCGCAAGCGAGGAACATATTGGTTTTATACTAGCAGTGCGTATCCCAGTTTTTTGTCCTAAAAACACGCTATTTTTAGCTAAAAAAAACAACTTTCCCAATTTTCAGAAAAAGAAAAGCAGGAAATCGTCACTTTCATTTTGTGACTCATCATTCACAGTCCATTCATTAAGATATTATCGTCATGGTTAAAATCGAGCATATCCAATCAAACTAGTAACTCGTATAATGTAGAAATGTGTGTGTTACATCAGCTTTTCTTCCAGAAATCATCTCCAGTACAAATACAAAAAAGCTAAAAATCAGAAATGATTAGAAATATCCTTCAAAATCAGAAAAATTCTTATGAATCAGAAGAGCTGACAAGATGCATATAACAGCTACTTAATTTATGCTTTTTCTTAAAATTTCAATTGTTTCAAATGTTACGGAGATCGATACCACACCCTTTTCGATACTCATGCTCTTTCTCAGAACAAAAAAACAGAAAAAAGGGAGTTTTCTTTTAAAAGAGACTCTAGTTTCTAGATTGATGTTCATCATCTACTTCCTATTATGTATCATGAAGTATAAATAGATAATATATTCACAAATATTCACTTTTTGTGAATAAATTCATTCATTCATTCATAGATCTTTGCACTTTTGATACCAGTATTCAGCATGGTAAGTTAAAATTATAAATTAATTGTCTTCTCAATCAAGGGCAGATTGACTAATCTAAGATGCAATTATTGTGAAAACAAGTCTAATAAACGAGTCTAAAGGGAAGAAAGTCTCGAAAAAACAGTGACATAAACCGCTCTCGCTTTCTCTCTATGTTCTGTTCTGCTTTCTTTCCACTTCTGTAGCGACGTTCTCATTTGTAGCTTTTAACATCAAGCAAAACGATTAATGTTCTGATTAAATTGTGAATGCACTTCTTACATTTGATTCAAAGAAAATGCGATTTCTTTTTTCTGAGTGAATTCTTTTTGCGTCTGTAAAGAAATTCTCTTTTCTTTATGTTAATTTTCATATTCATTCACTTATTATTTTTTGATGTTATAGGTGAACTTTTCTATTCTATAAAAAGGTTTCGCTTCTCAACGCTTTATTATCATACAGAAACATGGCTGCCAGAACAAAATCGTCTACTACTGGTAAAACAGCGAGTCTTCAGAAAACTAAGCCGAATGAAAAAAACAATCGAAATCAAGACTCAAATAATAAATCGGATAATGCTTATCCCATGCAGACATACGATTTCAATAATTTCAAACAGAATTTTCATCAACTGTTTGAACTTGTAAGGAAAGATGGTGTCGTTTTCGAATGTGATGCAGAAGCGCCTTCACGTAAGTGAATGTAAAATTTCCTTTGAGGTTTATATTTTAAAAGGTAGAGTATGAATCAACCGAAGTGATTCGGAAATCTCCTCTTCTTGCTTGGCAACCCACTTTTAAAGTTGAAAAAAGCCCAAAAATTCTAGTATGACAGCTATAGTCAAGTACATTTTTTAATGAGATAGAATATCAGAAATTATCTCAATCGATTTTCACATTTTCGACTTATTCAAGTGACTGAATCCTGCAATCGGATTCTACCTGATCTTATAAGTTTCGGTGTACGAAAGGAAGAAACAGTATTATAGGCGAATTCTCTAGCCCGAATGACTTTTAAAAACAAGATTCACAAGTCCACACTCCATTGTTCCTAAGAAAAATGTACCCTGGTTTATCGAAATCACCTTTTAAGAAAAACATGAAATAGTTATAACTTTTATTAACTTTTCTCACAAGTTCACAAGCACAAGTTCTGCTTGTGTCACTATATGAAACTAATTACTTAAATATAACTGGCATTTTCTGTTTTCAGCCTCAAAAGATTATGGCCAGTTGCAAATTACCACGGATAAGGTACGATCATGAATTAATATTCCTGTTAGGATTATTTAACATGATCTTTGTTGACTTTTTTCCAAAATATAGTTTTTTATGTTAAACTTAGGTGATTTTACGTTGGTGGAAAATAACGTTACGAAATATTGAAGGTAAGAATAACTCATACGATGAAATTATTATGATTCTCTCTTTTTACATTAAAGGTGCAATGTATCCTGGTGAAATAAAAGATTCTTATGAAGATTTTTATCATGATGAAATTGCACAAAGAGAAATATTGCGTATATTCGGTAAAGTAATATTAGACTACTGTTTAAAACTCGTCACAGGCCAAATTGATTGGATCAACAGAATACCAGAAGAAATAAAAATTCGTATTCTATCATTTGTTAATCTTGAAGATATACCACAAATTTCACTTGTATCAAAATCATTTCGTGTATTATGTCGTAACAATGATTTATGGAAAGCATTTTACATTCGTTATTATGATCAACAAAGCATTTCGCGTAATTTAATCAGTTTAGCAGAAAAACGAGGTTGGAGACATGTTTTTTTCACGAATCGTCTTAAGTTACAAATGCAAATAAGACGAGAATCACAACGTTTACCAATGGCTATTCAAGATGATACAACACAATTAGAACGACGTCGAACATCAACAAATACTCGTAAACAATCATCGAATAGTTTGATGAAATTGAATGTTGAACAACAGCCAAGCCCTCCACCACCACGTGATTACATCAATCCATCTATTCGACGTCATTCATTTACAATAAAAAAAGAAGGAAATATTTCTCAACGGGACAGTTTCGAAGAATCAATAACATCGCCAAGGTCAACTCGATCTTCGCACTTTGCTGGTGCAGATGATGATTATTATCGAATGTCACCGATGAGAAATCAGACACCTTCGCCTACTCTCTCAACAAGATCAATGGCTGGAAGTGTGGCATCGAGAGGATCGCAATTAGAACCAGTACATCCGAAACAAGAGCGAACGAAACGATAAATGAAATACAGTTTTTTTTGAACGTAACGCACTGTCCTTATTTTCGTTTTCATACTATTTATTGCTCAATTGTGTATCCAATCAATTATTCAACAAAACTTTTTAACCACTTTCTTTACTTTTTTTTTATGCAATTTGTGCAAGTATTTATTTATAACAACTATTTTTGTACATATAAGTCAAGTGATCTTAGTAAAGATTGGATTATAAATTTTTGCTGTAAGGAAATTTTTATCCAAAATTTGTTGTATTCAAAGCATATTATCTCAAAACTAAACAGTTCTCTCTAACTGTGCTGCAAAAGTGCCAACTAAGTTTTCCTTAGAACTTTTATGAGCACGCAAAATATCACTCTCTATTTATCAATGTTGCTGGAATGTCTGGATTTCACGAGGAAAAACACAGCAATACAAGCGATATGTTTTCTCCGAATTATATCATTTCAAAGGATAAAAGGCGACTATCTAATAAGTTATGCTGATAGTATTTTATTCTGTATGTTATTTAATCTAACGTAGATTAAACCATTACACTATCAGCTGATGCGTCGGATATTGTTCTCCTGAACTGTGGTCTTTGTCTTTGTATTCTGTCTATTACAGGTGAATCATTATTGGAAGACACTGATGTGAGACGCTTTGCCAGTTGACGTTGATATTGATTTGGCATCATTATAAATTGTTGTTGTTGAAGTTTTCGTTCGTATTCACGTTGTTGATTTAATTTTTGTTCCTGTTGAATGATCTGTTGTGTTTCAACAATATCGGCGATATAAAAATTTATTTTTGAGAGATATGTATGTACGAGAAGATGACATGCTAATATTAATGACGTGCACAAATAGCCGACTAAACCATAAAGTATAAGATAAAAATCTCTGCCAATTTCACATTCATATGGTTGAATTAGAATAGTTTTCATTAGAAAACGGTTATCTTTTAAAAATAATTCTGTGGATGTATTCATGACACGGACAATAAATACTAGAATAGCTAAGATAATAAGTGAAAGTGAAAGAATGATAAGAATGAAAACATATGAATTGATCTTTATGTAATTTGAACAACTATTTGCATTTAGAATTAATATTAACAATATTGCTAAATTTATAGAAGAAATTGCAATAATAAACAAATTAAAAATTGTTTTAATAATATTTTCTTTCGTTCCTAATTGACATTGTAAATGATGATGGGATGTTAAGAAACAATTGACACTATTATGTCGAATTGCAAATTGTACAAATAACGTCAAATTGCTATTACCATTTTGAGTTATTGTATGTTTACATTGATAATGATTTAAACCTGTTAAACTAATGCAAAACAAAATAGTTGATATACAAAATAGAAATAGATAAATGCTTGAAAACCAGTTAATAAAATGACATTTTAAATTTTTATTCGTATTCATTAACATATTTCTTCTTCGGTAAAACTAATGAAATATTTTTGTGTTTTTATTGAAATAAATGCACCCTAATCATTTTTTATTTAGAGACGGTAAACAACTAGATGAATGATATTTATCGATACGCATCGAAGAAAAAATAAACTGGTTAAGTCATGGATTAACATAGGTAAAATAAGAGATTAATCATTCATGAAAACGGACAATTATGGTTGGCAAAGAAATAACAGACCGATATGTTTTCATAAATTACTCGAGCAGTATCTTACCATTGTTGAAGGGAATTAATACAAGATAACCTTTTTTTAGTGTGTTAGTTAAGTGTATGATAGTATAACAGAGGTATGGCAGAAAATTAAATTCAGAAAGTAGGTCATAAGGAAACATTATTAGGATATTTTGCACTTCCGCTTGCGAGCATTTACCACTCATTGTTATTCCATCAAATTTTGTTTATCATGCATCTATCTTAAAAATGGAATCCATAATAACTTTCTTGTAGTAGACAGACTGGATTAAGCATTGACGAACACTTTTGAGTATTTATATTGTTCTTTGTTCAGAATTTTTGAAATACACAGATCATCTCAGCTACGTACTAAGAAGACTTTTATAAACCAGTTCGAGAACTTTATAAAACGTACGAAGTCTCAGCTCTATTTTATGAATTTTAAAAACAGATGTTCGTATGTATCTTCATCGCAAATTATTACACATAAATAGGTTAAAAATGTTTATATGTAATATAAATCTCCACTATACAGAGAACAGTAGACAAAAGTAAAAAATAGAACTGGATGGCCAATCACCCTGTGCGAAGATTGAAAAGTCGGTAGAGTGAAACGTTGCACGACACTTTAGAGATTGAAACTATTTTCGTGGTTTTAACTCTATTGAGTGATTTTGTATTTCAGTCACTCAATAACGTATCAATTTAGAATAAACCTAAAAAGTTTCACTGTTTGGTCAATTAGTATTCTGGTATATGTTTTTCCAATACTTTCTAAATAAATGCTTTATTGAAGCTCGGTAACCGTTTCAATCGGTATTTTTTTGACAGTTGTACATCTGTGTGCGCATTGAAGTATGATTGTGTCTATTTATATGTTTTTCCAATGTGTATTTGTATATAGTGCGATGAGAAGAATATGCATGGAAGTTGAACGAGTCTATCCTAGACATGTGCGGTAACGGTAAAGATGTGTTACCTTTACCGATGCTTCAGTAACAACTTCAAATTTTTACCGCAGTAATTTGAAACCGATAAAAAGTCTCAAAATTTTACTGCGGTAAACTTTTTACTGCGGTAAAAAAGTCCTTTACCGTTACCGCTCATGCCTAGTCTATTCCTTGTCTGTGGTCGATAGATGCGTGTCTTTGTTGACGTTTTTATATTCGAAGGATGCCTCATACTGCATAACATAATATATATATATATATCTACTATAGGCAATACTATACAGACATGTGCGCTGAACAATGCCGAAACAGTCCGTGTTTTATTCATCTATACAGCGTTTTTCACAGCATCAAACCAGGGTGTCCAAATCCAGTTTTTCGTAAAAAATCAGGAGTTGATCAGGAGATTTTTTTTCGAAATCAGGAAACAAGAGAGTATCAAGCAACTTTTTCTTGGACAAGCAAAACAAAAAAATTCAATAACTTTTTCAAAAACATAGTTTTTCTTGAAAAAATTTTTTTCATGAAACAGTATCATCATTTGTTATAGACTGTGATACGGATTGAGGCAGAAGATTTTGATCTGATGGGTTTAAAAGTTCACTAATCCTATCTTCTTGAGATGAGAACATTCGATAAGTACACAGGGGGCTCTTTCAATGTACAATTATTTAGTCTCTGGATCCAGAAATTCTGTTTCTTAAACTGATAATTCCAGTTTTGAAAAAAAACAAAATTGATGCAGGAAAACAATTGAAAATTAGGAGAAAATCAACTCCTGAAATTAGAAGTCTCCTGGTCAAGTCAAGAGATTTGGGCACTCCGAACAGAAGTTACTAAAACAGACGGGAGCGTTGTTCAGTATCATTTTTAAGTAGTGGCATATACTTGTGTCTAAAATTGTTTAAAGAATGCAGACACAACTGCATTTTATTCATTTCTCTCGAATTAATCTACTATCCAAAAGTAATTGAACAAATGTCAAGCATTATTTCCGCATGTTCTCGATAGGCTATAGAGTAGACTTTTTCCGGTTGGAAAGAGCAAAATCTAACCTTCAAAAAATATAGACCTGAAAGAAAACTTTTTGGAGAACCAAATAAGTGAGAATGTAGTCTGTGCAAAACTCTATCGGTCTTTTAGTAGAAAGCATCACTTTGCATGAGAAGTATGGTACATCGAGAAAATTTCTTCGTTCAAACCTCAAAAGATGTTAGTAAAGATTAAAACTAATGCGAGTTTGTAGAAGAATTGAATGCTGTTTCAGAAAATGTGTTTTAGAAAAAGAAAGAAACCCGTTCAGCACGCGAAAGTGACTGATTAAGCCTGATCAATTGTTTTTCTAAAACTAATAAAAAATTCGGTAGGTTTTGGTTGAAAAATGGATCAAAATATGGTTTATCATATTCCACTCGAAATAGACATAAAAACATTTTTAGTTTCGATAATTATATAATTTCAAACGTGAGAAAAAAAGCTTGATGAGAAAGAGACGTTTAAAGAGTATGGAAATTACAAGAGCTTTTTCGGCGATGTTTGAAATTTAAATGTTTTCGCGCACAAACTCAATCCCAAAAATGTGTTGTTTTTCTATGTTTTTTGAAGGTCAGATTTTGCTCTTTCCAACCGAAAAAAGTTTACTCCATATCAAATCGGGAACATGCGGAAATAATGCTTGACATCTGTTCAATTACTTTTGGATAGTAGGTTATTTCATCTTTGATTTAGAGACGTTCTTGATAAGAAAAAACTCTTTTCACCAAAATAAGAACGGATCAATGCCAAATAAGTCGATTTTTGACCTGCAATAGAAATGCCGTAATGACTAGACTAAGAATCCCCCATTTCTCTTGTTCACTCTAAATTCAGTTAGAAAAATCTCTGAAATTTACATACATACACAGACAAAGATATACTAAGATCTGCTTTGAAAAGTTTATCGTTGTTTTACCGTTTCATGAATAATATTTAATAATTTTTGTGCTACTTCTGTTTCCGGAACCTCTCCTTCATACACATCGCCAAATACAGCTATTCTCAACAAACTCAAAGCTTCATAATAATCATCTGGTATATCGACCATATATACTTCAAATGTAATTAAAAATAGCAGCAATGCTTGACGTAATATACCTTGACCAGTAGCTAATTCACATAATGGTTTACGACCATAAAATAAAAAATATGATGATGTTCCATTAACGAAATCCATAACTGTTAAACGTAAATATGACCCATTGTCTGGCTCAGATTTAATAATATTACCCTAAAAAAAAGTAAAACAGGTTTACGTTAATAATAAAAGATCAGAGTATGAGGACAATAGTAGAAAGCAGCTATGAATTATCCAAGACTATTCAAAGCTTGTTGCAAATGCTCATAGAATACAAAGAGACAAAAAAAGATTAGTAACTGTATGGCACATGTTTGCAATGAAAATAATAATATTTCAATATTAATTACCTGTTTATTTTGTATTATGTAATTACAGTTTAACGTTTGGCATAGTTGCATAAGTGTAAGACGATATGTGATATCCATGTTTTCACGCAATCGAATACTGAAATAATTTGTTAAAACATCGAGTACTTGACCAATAACTTTATTGAACGATGATATATGTCTTCCATGCAATAAACCATATTCACCCGTTAACTAAATAAAACAATTGATAATAGGCTCAGAAATCATATCAAAATAAACATACAAATTCTTTTCCAGCCATAAATGGTAATTCTTGTAATATTCCATATAAGTTTAAATCAGCGTTCAAACTAAGCCATTCACGACGTCGTGTATGTGTTTTAGACAAATATTGTTTGTATAATGTCGAAAATTGAGGCTGACCTTGTATTTGACGTAATTTAATATTGATACTTTCATAATAGGCATCATCTACAAAGCAAGAAAACTGTAACGGGTAAAATAATAATAAAAGGGCTCGTACCGTTTTGATGAATACGACCTTCGTTCTTATCCGAGTAGTCCCCATGCATACGTTTCAAAGAACGAATTTTTTGTCGCATATTACGCATTCTAATGGATAATTTTCGACACAGTAAGGCCTATTCAACGATATAAATGAATCCACACGTACGCAATAAAGCAGAATAAATGCAACGCTTACTTCTGGTTTGAACTGGTTTCCTTTTTCAGCAAGACATGGATATTTTTTAATTAATGCTAAACCAACCTTATGATACTCTCGGCCAGTTTTCAACTGTGGATATGTTTTCATAAAAAAATCAGCTGCTTCAGATATCAGATCGGGTAAGATTGGAGCAGCATTACCTTGACAAAAGAAAACAAAAAACGTACATCAATTAATTATAGAAGCAGTAACAAAAAGTTTTTTTATTTACCCATATCAAGATAACGTAGAACTTTTTCAGAGAATTCTGGCAATTGAGGAGGCATTGGAACTGCGGGATAACATCGTGTACGATTGTAAATTCGAGTACTGGACGAAAGATCGTCTTGCATTGAACCTGGACTATATAACGTCCCACGCTAAAAAAAGACAAATGTGAGAATATCTTCTGCTCTGCAGCTGATAGATCTGTTTTCTTAACTACGCTTTCCAAGTACAAAATGTCAGACTCGACGTCTTTTCCCGTGCAACACAATCCTTCGTGTAACATAATGCATATGTAAAATGTTATTATTAAATTTACATACTCTTTCTGATGCAAGAATCCGATCTTCATTATCATGTTGATTCTAAATTAGAATTATTGTTTGTATCAAGAAACTAATTAAGCAAGAATCGACCTACATCTTGAAATTCTTCTTTGATTGTATTAATATGATCGTTTGATGCTACACTGCTATTATCAGGTATTTCTGGTTCATTTTTCGTCTTCATTCGTGTCGATGTTAAAAATCCATGTGATGATGATGATGATGAATTTGCTCTGCTACTTCCAGATACTATTAACTTTGGATTATCAAAACGTGGCCTTTTAAAATATGAACCTTGATTACGGCTCGCAGCTGGAACTAAACCTCTTTCGCTTAAATCTTCATCTTCGCTGAGTGATGCTTCATCTATATCATCATTGTCTGTTGGTGGTACAATTGTCGACGACGATGCTTGTGATAATTGGCTTGATGATGTTGATTTTGATGAATAATGTTGTTTACGCATATGGGTTTTGAAACGACCAACAGATGTAAATATTTGAGCGCATAATGGACATGTTACTTCTACTTCTTCCTCACGATGTCGTATGTCCAGATGTTCGACATAAGCTTGTAAACTTCGGGGATAAATATTGCAAATGGAACAATGAAGAAGACGCTGAGTACTTAATTCATCACCATGAGATGACATCTTTTATCCCAAAGCGTAAAAAACAGTTTCAGTATAGAATCCTGACAAGGTTGATGCATACCCATAGCAGCTTCCAGGGTGACGTATGTATTGTTCTTATTTCAGCGCCCTCTTTACTCGGACAGTAGAATTACTCAAACGTCTTTCCGCTTTGAAAAACTGCTGCATATCCACACTAACGCGAATAATTACTATTCTGGATAGAAAATTGTCCTTGTTTTCCAATAACTAAGTTCGTTTGCTCTCCGGCACGTTGCTCTCTGGCACGTTTGTAAACGTTTGCTAAATAGTTTCATTTGTTAGTGAGTATAGTTGAAATTAGTGTAAGAGCATAAGCATAACTACTGGGAATTAAAACTCGACGCTTCTCAACAAACTTCCTCTCCTCTGATCTGTCATTGTTTATAAAACTAAAGCATCTACGCGTCTTCAGTGCATTTAAACGAAATGGTCAGACAGACATTTTTAGCTACGATATAGTTTAGATCTGACCTCCTGGGTATAGTAAAATTATGCATCAAGGACAATTATTATCAAATGCAAGTTTTGTTTTAAAAAAAATGGAAATGTGGGATGAAAACAAATTTCAGAAATCAGGTTAAACAAGAAAAGAAGTATCACAATAATGCATTTGCATTCTTTTCCTATTGGTCGCTAATTATTATCCATGTTAATCCATCTAAATAGAATGAATACCCCAAGACCAGCCTGCGACCGACTTTTCATGACATTTGCATCAAGACAATGCTCATGTCTTCGCTAGGCGACTCTATTCATATCTAAAATATGCTGTGAATATGTAAGGTTTGTAATCTAATGTAATGTAAAGATCTAAAAAGTTTTCTCCCGACGCTCCAAAGATCTCCCGAGGTCTAAAAATATGTCTGAGCTCAAGAAAATGCTTATCCCTCCCTGTGGTCGGCGTTCGCAGCCAAGATAGCTGAGAAATGTTGTGAACTTCTATTCTCTGATTCCACGGAAAAAGTGCCCAATAAAGCTAAAAAGTTTTGTTGATATCTTCTGAAGATCCCAATAGGACTGAAAATATTTCTGATCGATTCGCTATAATAGACTATCTGTATTTTGTACGTTTTATTATCCGCAGACGACATTCTGTGTTATCAAAACTGACTGATTTCCGGGGACATCTATCGCTGAACTAGAGAAAAGCTTTCTCAGCCTTTTCCTCTGTTTATCACCTCTTTGAATATTTTCTTTCTCGTGGTTAAAAAAAGATTTAAATTTTTTTCCCTTATGATTGGCTTATCCATAGAATATCTGATAGCCATTTTTCCATATTTTGCACGTAGACACACACACAGACATGCAACCAGGGCCCAGGGTAAAACTACTGACACTGCGCTGACCGTCTTTGTGAAACTATGGGCTTGACCAATCAAAAAGCGCTAGTACAGCGTCAGTGTCAGTAGTTTTAGCCTGGG
Source organism: Didymodactylos carnosus (assembly GCA_905250885.1). Lineage (NCBI taxonomy): Eukaryota > Metazoa > Rotifera > Eurotatoria > Philodinida > Philodinidae > Didymodactylos > Didymodactylos carnosus. Next base: position 56,422 of record CAJNOQ010000180.1, read on the forward strand.
CCGCAACCAGTTTGTAAGACCTTATGTCAAGAGAATAAGGCAAGGGAACAGACATGCTTAATTCACGGTATCCATCTCATTCTCCACACAGGTATAATAAAGCATAGAAACGAATCGTATTCATTAAAGCCTTTTACTTATAATAGGTAGTTATTAAGAACCAGTCAAAATTTATAAAAGAAAAAAAAATCCTCGTGATTTGAAGTATCCATCTCATACAAGTGGCATGTCTGTACGTACAGGCGATGTGCGCGAACAAAAATTGGTCTTGCGTGAGTGGATTGTTATTGGCTACGATAGGCTCAAGTGCAGTCCTAGCATATTGTGGTCTAGATTTTTCTTTTTGTTTGTTGATTCGCTTCGTTACTTGAAGTAATATCAAATTGGGCTAGATAGCGTAAGGGAGAACTATTTGAACTGCAATCTTTTCAGATGTTATATATGACTAGTTATAGACGAACGCTGGATGCCTGTAATCTGACGAACATGAGCCGATGAATAGTAAGAATATGAGTTGAATGAATGAATGATTTATTCACGAAAAGTGAGAGTCAACAAAAGGTCCTCGACCTATAATAACAATCACTCGAGCCAAACAACAACAAAAAGAATTCTATAAATAGAAAAATAAAAAGTAAACTAGCGTACGAAATAGAGAAACAGAAAGAATAAAAAAAAATAATAAGAGTAACAGCACTGAGTTTATTTTTAACTGTAAATATGGCTACGTTCTACTGTAAAGATGCTGACATAACGCTACTTTAAATGACAATAACGAAGTAGAACGAATGACTGATTCTGGAAGATTATTTCAGTCAGTGACAGTTGAATGAAAGAAGGAAGGGAAACTGTTTGGGGAGAAGTTATATTGATGATCATTCGCTATCATACAGGCAAAGGATTCTCAACTTAGAATTAAGAGAACTTAAATCATGTGAAGTACGCTTAGATCTTAACAAATCGATTATACGGCTGATTAGACTACAAGAGCAGGCTACTTTCTGATCGCAATCGCAATAAAGGAAAAAGACGTAAAGATTTTCGCTTTCTTTCTGCTATGCGGTTTTCATTACATACCAATTCTACAGTGGTTCCTAAACGCAGTTTCAACATCTAGATAGGTTGAGTCCGTGTATAAATGGTTTTTCTTCGGCATCAATACTTGAGAGATTAGTAAAGTTCGACGCCTTCAGAGATACTTATGCTGAAGCACTATACCAGTGCATGCTAACAGCTGTTAGAATTTGTGTACAGTTTATTGAATTTAAGTTTAACAGTTTCAGCTATATGCGATCTATGACCAAAATCAAAACTTAAAATACTTTCTATCATTTCAGCTTATGTTAAATTGCTTTTTTCTTAAGAAAAAGTTGTTGAATGATATAGATTATTATTTTCAATGTGACCATCTTGTATATAGTTAATCATTAAAATACTTATTCAAGCTATTTTCTCTCAAAAATGTTTAGCGGCAAGAAATTGTATCGTGTTTTTTTGCGTTAAAATTCAAATGTTGTCTAATTAGAAAAGAGGCTCCTCTGTTCAAAGCTTTTCTTCCGCAGATATCGACGTCTTGAATGACAGATGAAAATATGTACGCTTACAAACGATGAATATTTAAAAATGGACATAAGAAAAATGTTGATATACAATCCTATATTTGAAATATTGTTGAACTATATTTAATTAAACGAAACAGAAAAGAAAGTTATCTAGAACCTCTATCAAACTATAGCTGAAAATAAAACAACATGTAATAAAGTCGGTAGAACATTGAATTGAGAATATACGAAAGAAGATTAGAAATAGATGAACTGCAATCAACTAGTAGCGTTCAACGTATTGTTTAAAATTGCTCAATTAGTAAAATGATTTTTTTTGACATGAGAGAAAATTGTTCTTTTTGTTTCTGTTGCACGAATTTTTTTCATGAAAATAAAGTTGTATATGTGTTTGGCACCCGTCACGATATCTATTTTGTGTGATTAATGATTCGTTTTACATATTCTACATAAAACGAACAATTTAATTAAGAATGTTAGTCTGTCTGAGATATTTTCTTTCTAGGAAATAATTAATGTGTTCGCATTAATTATTTTGGAATATCTATTACTGAGTCCATAGACTAATGTTAAAAATCAATTAAATATTTTTCCATCTTAGAACATGGAAATATTTATTAGTTCAAATAGAAAAATATTTAATTGATTTTTCATATTAGTCGTTTAATATTTTTCTTTTTAACATTTTTTGGCACACTAGAAAATTGTCATTTACTTTAACGCTTCCAAACTCACTTCATTGTGTCTAATAAATTTGTTGTCTTTTTATAGACAACCACTTTGGGATCGACGATGGCCGTAAATGGTCGTAAATCATTACAACCATTAAAATCCGCTATTAATCGACGAAAACAGATCGATAATGTTGTACATGAAGACGAAGAAGATAATTATTTAAATATTGACAAAAAACAACCGCCTAAGAGTTATTTAGTCAAACTTATTAAAGGATCACGTTCGAATGGCATTTTAAATTTAGCATCTAGAAGTTTAACAGATGGTTTGTATTTTTCTTTTCTGTCCTAACTATATATTAATAACAGTCTCTTATTTGCGGTTCTAGTTCCAGAAGAAATATTTCTTGATGAAATTGCAGATGATGAAAATAGAAATCAGCATAGTCATACACCAGATTTTTCAAAACAAGATAATGATAGAGAAGCCTGGTGGAATAGAATGCCATTAAAATCTCTTGATCTTTCGTCTAATTTATTAAAAACATTACCAGATTCAATTGGTGATTTATCCTATTTAGTCGTATTGAATGTAAATACTTATTTTCACATTTTATTAGATTATTTTTATCTTTTATTTGTATTATAGCTGCAAAACAATCAACTGGAAAAAATTCCAGATACAATACGAACATTGCTTGAATTAGAAAAACTCATATTGAGGTATATCTTAACACGCACATTCCTGTGCAAATAACTATAAAGTTGTTAAAATCTTTTGTAGTCAAAACAATTTATCTGTGTTACCTGATGGTTTATTTTATATATCCTCGTTACTTACATTAAATCTTTCTGGAAATCATTTACAAAAATTATCAAATAAAATCGGTGATCTTTCATATCTCCAAGAACTTGTAAGAGATGAAAATAATTCTTCTCTCGTCTAATATTTGATATTTTCTACTTTTATTACTTAAGGATTTATCTCAAAATGAATTTGAATCATTTCCAAAACAAATTGGTTATTTAACAAAGTTAACAAAATTAAATGTATCAAAAAATCGTTTAAATTCTATACCAAATGAAATTGGTGCATTATATAGTATGTTAAGATTTTCAAGATCTATTCAATTTCTTTTTGTTAAATTTTTTTTTTTTTTTTTCAAAGATCTTCGATCATTTGAGATAAATCACAATCAAATAACACAATTGCCAATTAGTTTTGGAGATTTAATTAATTTAGAAGAATTTTATTGCAATTCAAATCGTTTATCACAATTTCCATGTTTTGCTCAATGTGCAAAATTAAAAGTAAATTGTTACTAAGTTAACTATTATTAACTTTGATGTATTATATATTCTTTCTATATAAAAAGGAAATACATTTGGCTGATAATCAATTAACACAAATTGATAATGTACAATTGGAACCATTATTATCATTGATAAGTTTGAATATACGAGGAAATAAAATAAGTATCTTACCAGAACAAATATGTTTACTACCGAATTTAGAAAGATTAGATGTAACAAATAATAATTTGGCCGAGTAAATGATCTGATTTGTGATTATATTTATTGTTATCATCATTGTTTATACTCATTTTTTCTTTTAGTTTACCATCACAAATAGCATTAAATAAAAAAATGAAATGTATCAGTATTATTGGAAATCCATTAAATAAAATTAGAAAAGATATTATGCGTTTGGGCACAGATGCTATTATGAAATATCTTCGAAATCGTATAGCAGATGATGATGATAATAATGAGAGAAATAAAGTTGCATCGAATAATGAAACAGAAGAAGAGAAAAAACGTCGTTTATATACTGAACAGCATGTGGTTAGATCAACAGGAACATTTGATTTCAGGTACAAAAATGAACAAATAGTAGTACAATATTCGTCTAGTTATACACTATCACAACTTTATTATTTGAATTTTTAATATATTTACCTTGTTTTTTGTTTTTTTTTATTTTGTTTAGTTATAAAAATGCATCATGTTTACAAGATGAATCAATTCAATTGATAAACAAAGAAAAACCATCACATATAAACTTAAGCAAAAATAAATTTTCTCAAATGCCTGTTGAGTGAGTAACACTTTATTGTTACAGTAATAATATTCTCTTTCAGAAGTATTATTAATTCAGTTTAGTGAATATATTCTAAGAATTTATCTGATTATTATCTTTTTAGTTTTTTTGGAGTAATTAGGGTAAGATATTAAAAAAAATAATTAATATCAGTCGTGGAGTACATCTCGCTCGATTAGTATACTATTACTATGCACGTTAATCTCTCTCCTAATATTTGAAAATTACAATTAATAATTGGAAAATGATGCTTCAGAACTTATTAGAATTAGAATTCTTATCTACCGTCTAGAAAGATGATTAATTCGAGAAAGAAAACTCCATTTTTACAGTTAGAAAAAGAAAATCTTCTCATTTATATTAATTTTATTTTTTATTATCATTTGGTGAAGGGCAAGTCCGGCTCTGATGCACATTCAAAATTGACTTATATTTACACACACATAGATCTATTATTTTCTTTTCTTTTTATTATTTTTTGTTTTAATTTCGCAAATACTAACTGAAATAATGAAGTTAACACAATTGTTTCTTATTTAGATTAATTCAATTGAATGATTGTTTATTGCATTTGGATCTTTCAAATAACATTATTCAAAATTTGAATCCTGAGGTTGGTCGGTTGAAAGAATTACGTTATTTAGATTTAAGGTAATTTATAAGAAAACGTTTTTTTTTTTCAAATCTATAATATTGGGTGCATCATAAAGAATAAGTCTCTCAGTATTTTCTATTTTTCTCGTATTCCTTTAGGATCCTAAGATTAGTGCTTTTTTTTTTACAAGATGCGCCTCGAAATATTCTACAAAACTATACTAAACTTTAATTTCATAACTTCAATCAAGAAAACTACGTACATTATACGAAAGGCGAAAACTTTGTAAATTTGGTATTTTTTTTCGACTTGAATTTTTTTTCTTCTGCTATTCTTTCCGTTAAAAAGTGTAGCAAAAGTGAGAACGCAGTTCTTTTTGAATTTTTGAATGTGGTCTTTCTTGTAGTCTGTAAAAAGAGTTTTTAGCACAGATGGTGTGCTGAAGAACGAAGTTTCAAAAATATATTAAAAATAGTCAGCTCCCAGTTTTCAACAATGTGCTCAAGCAAGAAGCGGAAAACATGATCGAAATTTTGATTTTGCAGTTGGGCAGAGAAGAGTCATCATTTCTGATCAAAGCAAAACAAACCGGATAGAAAAATCTTTTGTTTTAGTGGAGTTATGGGACCCCTACTGAAGGCACCATTATATTCAGAATTTAGAAAATTAATGAAAAAGTATGTGACAATCGACAGAAAAATGATTATTTCTCCATGGGTTTTGATGTGAAAAAATGTGAAGTGTAGCTAAGAGATAGAGCGAAGTCAACGCCACAAAATATGGCTGATTCAAGTTTTCTTTCTTTCAAAAAGTTAACACGGGCTAATCCTAGGATCCTAAAGGAACACGAGAAAAATAGAAAATAGAGGCAAGCTCATTCATTATGACGCATCCGATACATACTCACCAAACAAGTGTTTTCATGACATTTCTGTTCTCGAGACAAATATTCCTGGATGACAAGCACCCTCACAAGTGACTTTTACTCGCTGAAGACAGACGTATGAGCTCATTTTTATACGAAACAGAATGTTTAACCACTCACTCATAGGGTCCTGCTGGTCTCACTTCTTCACATCACTCGTCCGAATACTGATTCTCATTGATCTTTCAATTAGCCCCCCCCCCCATAATAGAAGCCCCCCGGGGGCTTGTATTTGGTCTTCAGAGCTTTGGTCGTGTTCCGCTGGGGAAAACAGAAAATTCTGCTGGAGAGACCTCTGAAAGGGGGGCTTCTAATATGCGAGGGCTTCTATTATGGGGGGGGGGGGGTTTTTGTGGGGGGTGACTATTTTTAATTTATT
>CAJNOQ010000181.1:0-64905 GCA_905250885.1 Didymodactylos carnosus
ATTTATTTAAAATTACCTGAGAAAACAATATAATTCACGTTCATACTCACCATCATTTGATTTTAAATAAATTGTAAATATGTAAAAATGAGAGAAATCTTTTGAACTGTTGTAAAAAAATTAAATATTTTAAGCTAATAGTTTGTGGATGGTTACCTGGGCTGATATGTAAGTATTAAAAAAGCTTTATCTTATGAGATGTATCAAGAATATCGGAAGTGTATCATGAACAAGCGTTACTCCAGATGATGCTCAACACGTAGTCTTGTGCTGAGCTTCGGCTAACCCAAAAATGACAATCCAGGACAAACTGCCTGGATAAACAAAAAGTTTTAGAACAGTAGTTTTAAAGTTTAATCTTTTCACTGGTTTTACAAAAATAAGTATCTGATCAAAGTTGAAAAATGACGCTTGACGTAATCTCTAGTTCACGGTTAAAGATCTGCCGGATTTTTAGCTGTACGAAGCAACATACTAACAAATAAATTCAACTTATAGTCCCTTGTTCTAAAAACAACTTTTCTTACAGTGATGCCAGTATCGATTAATGTCAGAAAAAACCATATGGAATAACATAGTCAAAAAATGTCTTCTACTCTTTTTGTTTTTTAATATGACATCACGAAAAATATTTTTTTTTAATACAGCAGACGTTTTTTAATACGACGTCTGCAGATATTCCGGTTTTTCGTTTTGCTAAAGGTTCTTTTCCTCGTTTTTGAACAAACACGATTAAAGGCGTTTTTACCTCAGATAAAAGAAGAAACACCTGTAAACGGGTTTTTAAAAAACAGCAATAACGACCATTTATGTTCTATATCCCGTTTGGAATGTAAGCCGTGAGATCGAACTGACGATTCTAGTAAACAATGCTGCCGGTGGAAAAGGATGGACTCAAATCAAGTACAAGGATATTGAAATACAAAGCGTCTGATGGAATACGAAGTTATTTAGTGGAGAACGTGCTTTGTGATTAGAAATAAAGTGAAAAACTGCTCGAATTGTGAAGAAAGCATATTATGTTTAGTAACTGATTTTAATCTGTATATATTTATAACACCTCACCCTTAAAAAAGTGTTTTAAAACTTAAAACGCATACATTCTATGTGCTCTATCCAACCATGTATAAATAAACGAAAACAAAAACGGTGCTGCATTTCTGAATTAGCGGCATCTTAGAGATTATCAATTTTTTATTGAATTTTTGTAGAAATATACATAACAGGTAGTAACAATGTGAATACTTTAGTTAAACACTTTTACTCCTATAATAATATGCCTAAGGGTCAATTTTCTTTCCCCAAATTTTCACATTTTGAGATATTTTTCATTGATATATATATATAATTAAATAGTATAATTCCTTATGATGTGAAACTTGTAGAACATCTACCAATTAGATGAATATCTAGGTTTTTTACGATTCATATCACCGATAAAAAAAATTAAAGTTTGTTTAGAGTTAAAGGAGAGTGCTTTTTCGTATTCAGCACACTTGATAACCTGGAAAATTTTCTACTTTTAGCGAAGGGTACCGCCAAAAAGTTAAAAAAAATTTTCAAACAAATTGAGGCAGAAAAATCTCCATGGTAAAATTATACAATTTTGAAAATTTTTCTTAACTTTTTGTCGGTACCCCTCGCTAAAAACAGAAAATTTTCCAGGTTATCAAGTGTGCTGAATACGAAAAAGCATTTTTCTTTAACTCTAAATGAACTTTAATTCTTTGTCGATGATATGACTTTTAAATGAATTTATTTGCTCTGTACAATGAATGATGATTCAATCACTGTAATTTTTTATTTGTTGTTTTAAACTTTTATTAGGGAGACTAAAGTGTCGCACCATCGAGTGATTAACTACCCGTTAGTGATGCAAGTCAACAACTAAACAAAATAGCTACAATTGAAGTCTTAAAACTGAAGTCTTTCTATTTGTTATTTGAATGATCTTGATTGTTCATCTAAAAGTTCATGTTTAAAATGAAAATAAATTGTATAAAATGATGTGCACCCGTAGTGATCAGATAGATTGGAATAGGTCTGACATTGATAGCACTTATTCAGTTGTTAAACGAGCTACCGAATCAGTGAAACAATTTATTTTTCTAAACTTTTAGATGAATAATCAGGATCATTCAAACATTGACATGCGATACTTTTTTTATTAAAACTATAAAGCCAACAGCGTTATTCTTTGCCAAGGTTTATCTTTTTAGCACTTTATATCTTTTTCTATAAGGTCAGGCTACAAGTTAGTGAGATTATACCAAGATCAAGTTTTGGTAAAACAATCGCTGTATTTTGTATATGAAAAGCGTTCAGTATTCAAAAGGACGGCTTATTTATAATTACTGTCAAAAATCCTACTAAAAATCAAACTTAAGATGTTAATTTGCCTTTGAAAAGATAACATTAAGTGCCTCAAACAACGGCAAGTTTTGAGCTATTTTACTAAATTACAATTACATTGTAGATTGCCATAATTTTTATTAATTTCTTCTTCAAAAACAGATATATATTCAAACCAGAGAAGAAGTCTGTACAACACATTCTACACACTAGAGTAAATAGAACACACATTTTGTTTTTGTACATAAATTCAAAATACACATACAGTGTTGTACAAAAATGTTTTGTATTCTTTCCATATTCAATAACAAGAAAAAACCAGAAAGTATATGTAGAACAACAAACAAACACACACATTCACGAAAGAAAGTGCAATACAATGAAATGTTTCAAATAAATGAAAAAGAAGTAGAAAAAAACACAGCGAATAATTGAACAAAACAAGATTATTTTGTTTTTATTTTGACTTCGTTTATAAACGAAAAGAAGAAAAAAAGACGACAAAATTGTTTCAAGGTTCAGTCGGGGGCGATACTTCATTTCGAAAAGATTCGTTTGGCACTGCTTCTTGAGGAGATGCTAAAAATCGAAAACAAAAAGTTACAAGCTTTAGTTGTGGATCTGAAGGTATGTTTAAACACAAAAACGACATTTTGACTTGTTTATTGGCCAAATAACGAATAAAAGTTTTCTTGCATTCAAAACAAACAGCCGTACAATTTACTACCACAAAAGCAAGCCACAAATATTTATTTTACGAACACAAACAATTGTTTAATTTTTATCTCTACATTATGTTTTCTACACATGCGACAGCAAAAAACTTCTTTTAGATGATATTAATTAAATAATCACTTACTTTGTTCTTCTATTTGCGGTGGATGACTACTTCAAAGAAAAAATATTTTATTATAATGAGTTCCGTTTTTCCTTTCGAAATTAAGAGGCATTTTCGTTGTTGGAAAAACCTAGTTTCTACCCTTCTAAAAAGATTGCTATTTTTCCTTGGGAAACAAGTAAAAACTTACTTTTCCGACGTATCCATTCCATCTTGTGGTGGCGGTGAAGAGGCAGTAGCAACTTGATCAGGATCTTCCACCGTGACCGTTGTTGTTTTAACAACTTCTTGTGTGGTTGTTATAGCTTCTGTCGATTCGGGTGAAGTGGCGACAATTTTCTCAGTTGTTGTCGTAACAACTGATGTGTTTGTACTATCAGCTGTAATTACAACTGAACTCGTCGTTACTTCTGTTGTTGAGACTACCATAGGAGCTATAGTTGTTGCTGTAGCAGAAGCTCCACTAATTGAATCTATATAAAGAATTCTTGCGCGTACTATAGCAAATAGAATTGATAAAATGATCATATACCATTTGCCGTTTCTGGACTTGGTTTTCTTCGTGCTGTCGATCGTTTATAATTCATTTGATTACGGCGATTATCACCATCTTCGTCTTCCGAATCCGATAAGTCACGATCATCTTGTATACGTCTATCACTTTGTACTTGTGAAATACGCTAAGAAACAGAAGAACTATATAGATTCCAAACTTTATGATGAAAAAGCACATACTTTATCAGGATCTCTTTCTTTATCTTCGTCAACAACACGATCAACATCCATAATATCATCCGGTATAGCTTAAACAGAGGAAAAAACACAATTGTTATCTTTAAGAATGTACTCGAACTGTATTGAGAGATTAAACACTTAATTTATGTATTCATGGTAAAAAATAGTTCATACTATTAGTCTGATGAACAAATTTCACGAATTTATTATTGCGATAATTATTTGTTCTATTTCAGACTCAGCCCGCCACTTAGAGGAACTTACGCTGCATTTGTACACCCGGTACATGAGGTAACATTCGAAGATTGTCATATAATTTTACTCTAAGATAGAAAGACAGAAAACATTATTATCCCATCCTTATACATGAAGAAAATGCGTACTTAATTTTATCCATGTAGTCGGAACTGTTTTGATTTGGCATATTTGATGGACTAATATGCAGTTTAAAATCAGGACCATAATATTCGAAATAATCGTTGTATGGAAGTTCTAATCAAAGAAAAAATAGAATAATACCTTAGAGAAAGAAACATTGATCTTACCATTGGGAATTTCTTGATTCAAAGCTATAGCCGTTTCATGCGTCCAGGCACGTGCCACATTACGTATCGTATAACCACCACCTCCGAGCATTAACAATGGTAAATTAAAACTTTTAATAAATTCCACACATTTACCATGACCTAAATAAAGAGATAAACAAGTGTATGATTGGATGTGAGAAACATCGTGTAAAGAGAATGTGTCAATTACCTTTCAATGTTAAATTGAAACAACCTAAGCGATCACCTGTTAATGAGTCGGCACCACATTGTAAAACAATCGCTCCTGGCTGGTAAACTTCCATTACTTTTGTTATTACCTAAAAAGGATGAAGAAATGAAAAAACATTGTCATTTTTAATAACTATAAAAACCTCATTACCGGTTTAAAAATTGTTTCATATGACTCGTCATCAATTCCATCACGTAATGGAAAATTAACCGCATAGTATTTCCCACGTCCAGCGCCAATGTCCTTTTCAGGAGAAAAAGACAACAACACTTATAAGAAAAATACAGAAAGACAATAACTTACTCTTAAATCACCCGTTCCAGGAAAATATTCACCGAATTTATGAAATGAAACAGTCATAACACGATCTGTTGTATAAAATGCTTCCTCCACGCCATCACCATGATGAATGTCAATATCAACGTATAATACACGTTGGTGATATCTTAAATGAAAGAAATGTGTTCGATTTTTTACTCTCCATTCTGAAATTGTTTCGTAAAGCAAGCCGATAACATTTTTCTTCCAATAATTGCAGTGTCTTCTAATTGCCACTTACTTGAGTAGTTCCAATATGGCCAACACGATATCATTCACATAACAAAATCCCGATGCTTCAGATTTTTTAGCATGATGTAAACCACCAGCCCAGTTAATAGCAATATCAGTTAATTTTCGATTTAATTTAACAGCACCGGCTGGATGATAAAAAGCATTCATTCAATAACAACGTAAAAGGAGGATAATTGTATTTTTTACAAACCTAACGAACCACCGGCTGATATCTGACAAAATTCAAACAATCCTTCGAATACCGGACAATCTTCACCAACATTAACTAATAAAATCGAGAAAAAGAAAAGTTGAGACTGTTTTACTTTAGGATAATTATGCCTTACATCTTTGCATTTGTTTATTGAAATCTGTAATATTATCTGGTCGAATATTATTTAAAAACTTGACATATTCATCACTGTGAAAACGTGTCATTTCCTCGATGGCAGCTTTATGTGGACGCTATAAACAAGAGGAAAAAGAATGAAATTCGTAGGTATCACATGTAACTCGTAAGTGTTTTTATTTTAAACTCGTGGATAAGGTAGCAAAGCTATAGTTTTTCGGCATTTTTCAAGAGTTTAGACAATCCCTTTCAATTCCAATGTACAACTTCGTGACGTATTTAGTAGATACGTAAAATATTCAAACTAATATACTTTGCCATTGGTTATTTTACTATTGAAATAAAACCGGGTAGATACTTACATACACTTCCATTTTTCGATATAAGCCATAATTAAGAATTAAATTATGGGTCATACGTATGCGATGTGGTTTCATAGGATGTCCTTGTCCGTAATAATAGTTACCAACATCAAAATCATAATAATAGGATACTTTTTTACGAGAATGTGGCCCAACAGGAGATGTATTCATTTCAATGGTCTAAAACAGAAGCAAACTGGACAACAGAAGTGTTCAGACCATCCAAATATATCATTAAAAATAAACATAGTTGCCTTTGTAGTTCATATGACTCAGAAACCAAGCATTCCAGAAAAAAACTATTCGTCGGCATCTGTCTCTTGTAGTGCTGCATGTGCAGCACGCATCCAAACACAATCATTCTAGCGTAGTTAATAATCGTCAATAACGACTTTCACTAATGTTTTACCCCGAAATTTATAAAGTTTTTCTCTGAATTGCTTCAATCCCTTACACCAACGACATAACTATAGATTAATTAATTACTATAAATTTTATTTATTAGTATGATAATGATTCTTCTTGCCTTACGCGATTGTTGTTTAAGTACAAAGACTTTTTACATGTATCGCTCCTGACTAGAGCTTATAGTCACTTTGTTCTGAAGAGAGAAGACAATTATTTAAGCGAGAACCATGGCCTGTCTTCTTTTAGCCAAAAACAAATAAATTGCCGAAAATAAGATCCAGAATATATCGAGCTGAAGCATACTTTTCCATTGGTAACTACCCTACAAAACGGAAAGAATGAAAACGATGTCGCAGAAGTATATATGTTTCCCATTCAGAGATCTAAGAAAAAAGTGAGAGAAACTAATAGAATTTTCTACAGTTAGATTCCGATTTTCATATAGATCATGAGTATAAACTTTATTTTGAATAAAAAGCCTTCGATAATTAAAAAATTAACCCTTTTATTTTGTTCCATTCTAAACTAGATGGATAAAGAAAGGAGAACATAATTTTCTTTTCTCTTTTTGATGACGATTGTATAAAAAATTTAGTAAATCCTTTGAATATCCTGAGATCGGCATAAGACGGCTCCCCAAACATGTGCTCAAAATTTCTGTACATACTCAGAATTCTGAGTTCTACTCGAATCTCAGCACTTCACAAGGCGGACACGTGTTCTCGGGGAGATATATGTGTTTTATTGAAATTTTGACAAAATTAAAATTTATTTTTAATAATAAAATATTAGTTTCGTTCAAAATTCATTTGATAGAGTGCACGAAACTTCGTATATCCAAGAAATTTTGGCAATGGCTCGAGCCAAAATTAGTTGACATATACACAATTGGTTATGGTGATCACGAATATTATGTCGCACCCACCTCTGTACCTACTTCTTTTTTTTCAGCTATTTTGGAATGAAAGTGAATATTCTTAAAGAAGACAACCGAACCGATGAATTATTTCGTGAAACTCTTTTAGCCGTAAATAACAGCCCAGTCGTTAATAGCGGCTGAAAGAATGACTAGCAAAAATTTTGCCGTAAATAAGGAAAAACGTGAATCATAAAAGATATACGTTGAAATGCTGCAGATCACATCCGAACAACGAGTTTTATTTTTAAGGTTTCGAAAAACTATATTTAGTCTCTACTTGCATCGCAAGTTTTGAAAAGTGACATCTTTCATACCAATTTCTTGGCTGACTAGTCCAAACATTGCCGCTTAACTTGGCGAGAAATCGAACGGATCTATCCACAGTTTTATCTATGAAATCGTATTTAGAGCAAATCGATCACGACTAAAAGAATTTCACCGAATTATTTGGCTAGTCCTTTTAGATATAGAGCTCATGTCTTTGTTATCTGTGAAACATTTGGTTGGTTAATTGATTCTAGCTTGAGAGAAAATTGGGTTAAACATGGATTCGCTTCAAGTTTAGCTAGTCGATGTGCACGGATGATTGTGATTTATTGAAGCGGTTGATCATATTTACAGTGTGTACCGCTAATTTATAGACCAAGACTAACACTGATCGATAAAATAATGAGTTAAGACCAGCAATGATTACTGCCGTCACGTTAAACAGTGCATCCTTTCTCAGGTTAAAAAATGTTGGGATATCTCAGATTCCCGACTGTATCATATCTGTACGAAAAGTTTCTAAACATTGTCCAGTACAATGGTGAATTGAATTCATCTTTTTATCGATCAGTGAATTACGGACTCTTCCGTCTGCCTTCTTTTTTGTGCGTTGGTGAAGATCTTTGATTTTTGTTCCATTGTTTTTAGTTGGGTTGCTTTGCATAAGATTTGGACAAATAGTAGTTATCAATCGCCGGTCATGTTCAAAGAGTAGGTTTCACTAAATTCTCGACATTTCCAACAAAAGATAATTTGCGATGCAATTTCTATGAGAGCACCTATAACGATTCTCCTCGCTAGGGTTGTCGAATTTCTGTTCACGAGAAGGATAGTTCCTAAGTTGTAGATTTGTCCCTCTGAGTTCTCTTGAAGAATGTCTCTAAAATAGGGGACATATGAGCGGCATCAGCGATGTCGCTCATTTTAGATTAATCTATTGAGATTTTTACACTTGGTAATTCTGGGTCCGGCTTATAGTAGAAATTTCGAACTATACGAGTTTCACTGAATACTTGAATTGCTGATTTACTGCGCTTTTTTCTGCAAAAATGATTTTACATTGGGACTTAGTTGAAAAGTTATATATTTTTACAACAAATCGTATTCTAAGACTTCTGTATACTTCTAACGAGGAAATCATCCTTGGTGAATCTCTCCAGTTGTGGATAGATTTTCGAGGGTTATTTTCGATGCTAATCACGAAACTGATATTCGTTTTTGCTCGTATGGCTTCCTATTACCGTTCTGTAGAAATCATGTTTCTGTAGACTTGATCTACACTTCCAAATCAAGAGATTCTGATTTATCTGGGATATAGAGGAGGTCCAGTTCTCCGTGTAGAAAAGTTTTGGGAAGGACCGAATAAGTTTTAACTTACTTATGTCTGTTTTATCTGGATAAATATCTCAATAAAAAACTGAATCTGCATAACTCGTGAAAAATTGTTCGATAGTTTCTAAAACTTTTCTATACAAGGAACTGGACCTCCCCTATGTACCATCAGAATCTCTTGATTTGGAAGTGTCGATCAAGTCTACAGAAACATGATTTCTACAGAACGGTAATAGGAAGCAAAAACGAATATCAGATTCGTGGTTAGCATCGAAAATCTGTGCTTCATCAAAATTGAGTCTGGGATGGTTCCCTCGAAAAAGCAAAATTTTGGTCATCAGATACAGATACTTTTCATCATAACATCCATTTTTTTCCCCAGTGAAACAAAAGGATTCCGATTGTAGTTGCTGGAGTAACAACGTGAAATCACAAACAAGATTTGCAAGAAAAGACCAGATGTTTATGTGAACATGACTGTAGAAACCTGATGCACACAAAAAAGTAACTAAGTAAGAAAGAAGTTAACTTATTTGATCAAATAAGTTAACTTTTTTGCTTTTTTTCGAACCCGTTAAGAAATCTTGAATAAGACAGACAACAGAGAGCTGAATAATAATATTCTGATGATTCATTTTATTTCAAAAATGTACACTTATTTAGATGAACTTGACAGCATCTTTGGTAAAATATGTATTTTGTTCACTTTCTCGTCGTTCGTTAGCTACAAATATTAATAAATCAACATCGTATCTTCCATATGATCTTGATAGATTCAACGGGGCATTGGTACGAGCTGATACATGGAATAGTATAAATAACGAAGAGACATTTCGTGAGAAACTCACGAGTAAAGTGAAATGAATAGAGGAAATATTTGTATAAAGTTACACTTCATTTTTTTCAAATAGATGCTTTGTTTCAATGGCGTCAAGAAAAAAGAACCGCTGCTTGGTTATGGATACCTATTAAACATGCTAATCTTATATCTGTGGCAGCTGAATTGGGATTTAAATACCATAATGCTGAAGGTGATATGGCTGTTGTTAATCAGTGGTTATTACCAACTAAATCTTTATTACCACGATTCGCAACGCATCAAGTAGGTGTCGCAGGTATGATGTTAGATAAAATTAATTTTTCATTTAAAATCAAATGTAAATTTTCATTAAAAATTCTATTCCCTTATAGGTGCTGTGTTAAAAGAGAAAACGAAAGAAATGTTAATTATAAAAGAACGAATAATGGAACAAGAATTTTGGAAGTTGTCGGGTGGTGGAGCAGATCTTTCCGAAAATATTGGTACGCCTTATCAAAAATAATTTTTTAGAAACAATTGATTATCTTCTTTTAAATAGGCGATGGTGCAGGTACGAAAGAAGATGTTATATGTCTGACTAGCATGTTTATATAGAGCAATTTATTTTATAGTTCGAGAAGTTTTCGAAGAAACCGGTATTAAAACAAGTTAGTGGAAACTTAAAATTTTTTTTTCATGTCGATAATCATTGCTTTTTTATTCAAGAATTTGAATCTGTCATCGGTTTTCGTCAACAACATAAGTATCCTGGTATAGAAAAAAGAATTTCGTGTACAAATTTTCATTACTATGTTTTTTTATTATTTGTATTTAGGTGCACATGGTCGATCCGATTTATATTTTGTCTGTAGATTGACACCTTTGAGTGATGAAATAAAAATTGATCCACATGAAATTGTAGATTGTAAATGGATAAAATTAGAAGAAGCAATTAAAGAAGAAAATCCCATTTTACGACAAGCTGCTAAACAGTTACTATTTGGTATTCAAAATGGATTTGATAAAATTGATTTTCCTGTTGAACGAATGAAATCTGTTTTTAAACCACATGAATTTGATTTCTATTCATCAAGGATTAAAAAAAACGGTGTAGAGAGCATTGATACTCAAAAGAAATAGGATTTGAGTTTAGAATTATATTCTTAAGAACTAATGACTTTTATTTCCAAAAAAGAATATCTCTTTTAATCATTGTATGTTTTCTACGAAAAGTGTAATTTATTCTCTTATACTAATAATGGTCAAACATATGGTGCAAAAGTAATGGTGTAAATGTCAAGCCGTATTTCTTAACGTGGGATCACTTTGAAGTTTTTTTTTGTTTGAAAGAACAAAGTCTAGAGAGCAAATTTGTCTGACAAACAATTTTTTATGTATCCAATTTGAATAGTACGACAACATTCTTTCGATTAATCTCGAAAAGGTCTTGCAACGTACTGGTTTTTTTCTTCGTTTCATTCCAGCCTGAGAAGTAATGTTTTGAAAACGAAATAGATGCGAATGTAGTCCGTGCAAAACTCTATCGATTCCTCTATTTTCTAAAAGTTTCTTAATAATTGCTTAACAGTAAAAAAAACGAAGTTTTAGTAGAAAAGCATCACTTTGCATGGGAAGATGACATATCGAGAAAATTTCTTTATTTATGACTCAAAATATATTAGTAAACATTTTAAATAATGTGAATTTGCAGAAAATTGAATGCTGTTCTAGAAAATGCTTTTTAGCAAGGAAGAAATTGGTTTAGTAATCTAAAAATTATTAATTAAATCGAATTAACTGTGTTTCTGAAACTAATGAAAAATTTTCAAATTTCTGATTGAAAAGTGGACCGAAAGATACTTTATCATCCTCCATTCGAAAGAGTGATAAAAATACTTTCAGGCATAATTTCAGACATATTCTGTTATAGGGAAAAATATTCTTGGTGAGAGAAACATGTTTGAAGAATGCGAAGGTTGCAAGAGCATTTTTTGGCGACGTTTATTATTTACATTTTTTCTCACTCGAACTTAATCAGGAAAAAATTTGTTTTCTATGTTTTACAAAGTTCAGACTTTGCTCTTTCCAACGGAAAAATTAACTTTCCAGCATATCGCGAATATGGAGAAATAATGCTCGACATTTACACCCTTGCTTTTGCACCATATGTTAATGTTGTTTTTTCGTCGTAAAATATGTATAGATATTTTTTTTTGTATTTTAATTTTATAGCAAAATTGTAGGAATATGGAGGCAATCGTAGGTAGACGAATAAGTCTGAGTATAGTGTATTTGTTAAGGTTTTCGAGTTCTTTGACATTATTAATAGAAAGACGTTATCCAGTTCAACTTTATATCTTGCGGTAACGATTGTGCTCTATTAACTTATTAGAGTTTGAGAGAAATCAAGACGACTATAATACAAACTTTGTTTGTAGATTTTTTTTTAACAATAGTTAATAGATGACGCTATCGTTCTTTTTGAAAGAATCACATTTTTCAGTATCTTATAAAAATATTTAGTTTATATTCCCAGATAAATCTAATTTTATCTAAATTTAGATAGAATAAATTTAGGTTAATTCTAATAACAGATTAGAAATGTCGAATCTGCAAGTATGCAAAGATTTAAGCGAGCGGAGTAATTTATATGAGCCACTGGTAAATCAAAATTAGAAATAAATTTAGATTAAAATGATTATTTTTAATTATATATTTTTTATTTTAGCGAATGTATCTAAAACCCATTGCTCGTCTCAATATTAGTATGCCATTACCCGTAACGCGTGCACCAGGTCAAACAATTTCTACGTGGGAAATAATGGAAAAAATTCGTTCATTAATTTCACCAGATGAATTTATATTTTTACGTTTAATTAAAAGTGCTAGTGAATTATATCGTTTTGAAGGTGAATTAGAATCAAAACAAATAGCACGTAGTTGTCTAATACGTTTAGAAAATTCTATTATACGTATATCAACTGGACATGAATTTCGTTTACGTGCAGCCGAAGCTAAATTACAATATCCAAGTCGTACGGATTGGGAAACATTTTTTCGTGAAGCAAAAAATATGAGTGAAACAAAACCGGGTGAACGAGCAGATACTGTGCATATTGAAGGACTACCAATTAAATGGTTTCAAGTAAGAAAATTGAGTGATTTTTATGCTAATAGAGTGTGTACTATTTGTTGTCTTTGCAGGAAAAACCAAATCCGATGGCTGCTGTTCAAGCTGCCGCTCATGCAATAGGTAGTGGAAGTCACATTCAATCAATTGATCAAGAACAAAATAAAGATAATAAACCATCGTTAGAAATATTGAAACAAGTATTTTCTACATTTGGTGAAATTCGGTGCTGTGATATACCATCTCTTGATCCATATCGTTTTGGTATAGATGGTCAACGAGTAGTACCACAGGATACAACATTTGATGCATTTATCCAATACAGTGAATATATAAGCTTTGTTAAAGCCATGGATGCATTTCGTAATATGAAGTTAATGCACATTGAAGAAAATAACGTAGCCTATACAGCTGCTGTGAAAGTAAGAAATTATAACTTTTGTATTTTATCTACACCAAATATGACGACTTATAAATTTTTTCTGATAAGAGATGTTATTCATGTACCGGATCTGTTCTTGTTTATCGTTTCTGTTAAAATATGCTGCATTCGGTATAATGACATTAGATGTATTCGATTATTCTCAGGTTGATTTTGATCGTACAAGACATTTATCTGACCGTATTATAAAAAAGCGTCGTATTGAACAAATGAAAGCAGTGGAAATGATTAAATTAACACGAGCCGAGGCACAAAGACAAAAAGATGAAGAAGAGCGGAAAAAAGAGATTGAAAGGTATCAAATTAGTTTAAAATTCTATATATAACGTTAGCAATCACTAATTCTTTATTCAGACTAAAAATTGAATTGCAGGATGCAGAAGCTGATGATTTTCCAGGTGTGAAAGACATAACAAAAGATACTAGACGACGTCAACGGTAAGAAATTACACGTTTAACTTTATGAGTTTAATGAACCTCTATATACTCATTCTAGCGAAGGAAAACGTCGATTAAAGCGCCTTGAACGTAAACGTTTACATGAAGAACGTACATTATCAATGAAAATTGCCATGGAAGAACGGAAAATAATGATTGCACAAAGAAAATTGGAATCAATGCGTTTATTGGAAGAATTATTTAATCGTGTAAAAGTATGTAAACATTTTCATCAAAAGTGTGAGTGCATCTTGTTGTTTGTCAATTTTTTGTGAAAACTTAGGACTGTCCTTCGTCAGAAGGAAAAACAAAGTTTTATGTTTAAAGGGGCTTTTGCTGACAAAATGACTGTTTTTGCACTTTTCTGCCTCACTATTTATTAAGAAAGTTTCCATATTTTTGGCTGCTAAGACAATACTGACAATCTTTTTTAATTAAGGTACAAATCGCTCAGGAAGAATTGAGTAAAAAAGAACGTGAATTGCAAGACGAACGTTTGAAATTAATGGAAATAGATGGAAGACAGCAACAATTACATCTCTTTCCTTCTCCTAGTCAGTCATTACCTCAGCCAACAACGAAAGAATTTCGAAGCAATAAAGATGAAATTGAAGCACAGGTAAAAATAAAAAGCCGTTAGAAAATATTAAAAAAAAATGTTTATTTATTTTTTTCTACAGATGTACGAATTACGAAAGGAATTCTATCAAAAAGAAGAAACAATTGAAGATATTCTAAGGTATGATACACTTAGAATTATTTCTCTTTTTTTACATTTGTACTGTTTTATTCTAGAAAACGGACGATTCCAGATCGGAAAGTATTTTGATTAGAAGTATGAATATATATATATAGTTCAAATTTTGAATAAATTTTACATAGTTCTATTTTAATATATGTTGTTGTATGTGTTTTCTATTGTTGTTTTTTCATTATTAGAAAAAACTTTTCTTATATAATTCTCTTTATGCACGCTGAGAAAAACGTTCACAAGCTTGAGAAGTACAAATATTAAGTGAAAAACATTAACTATAGTGTACAGATGTAGTTACTAGAGGTATATCTATAAACTCTATTGTACTGAATGAAAATTGTGAATTTCGTCCATAGAAGTCTTGCCTTCAAAAAAGAAAAAGAAAAAAAACTCGTTTGACATTATTTTGTGATGAAAATTAAAAGAGATAGAGTACTCTTATTTTTCGGTCTTCACCATTTGTGAAAATAAAGTTTTAAATTCATCTCTGCTAATACGACCATCTCTGTTTGTATCAGCAGAGCGTAGCATCTCTTCGGATTGTTCATCTGTGATGCCTTCTCCCATATTTATCATTGTTTCTTTTATTTCGTTTGCTGTTATATAATTATTTTTATCTCTATCGAATATTGAAAATGCTAAGCCAAATTCTTCTCCAAAAGATATTTTTGATACATTTAATTGTTTACTTAATGATGGTTTCTTCTTCAAATAATGGGCAAATTCGACTCTTGATATTCGAGAATCTTTGTCGAGATCAGCACGATCAATAATTGCAGGAACAATATCGTCAACATTTGGAATATGTGAGAAATTTTTTAACACACTTCTTAGATCTTGGGGTGAAACATAACCGTCAGCATCAATATCAAGCGAATCAAATTGTTGATCTAACAATAGTTTTTGTTTTGATATAATTCGACGATTATCGTATTCATCATTGACTGATGTATGACTACTAGTTGACTCATCATCATTATTCTCCGTTATTTCATTTGTCGTTGTTGATGATTTTTCCGATCCAAAGCGAAAAAATTTACGTATTTTAGATTTGGCTCGAGTTGGTCGAGATTGCAGTCGTTTATCATGTTTTTTCTGTTCATATTTTCCATCAATAGACTGTAGTATGGTGCTACTTCGTGTCTTATCAGTTGTTTGTCGTGGTAATCTTATTGTCGTTGGTTGAACTGATGTTTTATGAAACATGAGATTATCATTAGCGATAAATATCTTAGAGCTCGTGTGAAAGGAACATTTTAATATTTCATCAGAGTTATTTCGATTCAATTCTTGTTCATTATGTAGAAATGGTGAAGAGATAGTTTTTGATTCTGAATTTATTGATTCCTGTGGTATATCTGTTGTATTAGACGATATTGAATATAAAGTTGTTGTTAAATCTTGTTTAATTTTCTTCTTTTTAACTGGTGATCGCCATCCAAACATAACGAATAAGATGAAATAATAATAGATATCATAATAAATGAATTTTCATTTGAATTACACAAAACAGGTAATGTCTTCTAAGCGCGTACTTTGAGATAGTGGTATTGACATTACCGTTAACCAATTAGAAAAAATGCCTCACACAATTAAATGAAGTTTGAAAATAATTAAAACAGCATAATGTTTGAATTGGCGGTTTTATTTAAAAAATAGTTAATACTTATGTTACATTCATTCTTTTAACTTGAAGTGTCGAAATAGTAGAATTCTCGTATTCTGAAAAGAAAAAAACGGATTTCCTCTACTTTCCCCAGATGTTTACGCAGACCCCATCCGGCTTTTTAACGAAAATTTGAAAAATCATAAAATTCAATTTGAAAGTCAAAAAAAAGAAGTTTCGAAAAGAATTCTCGTGAGGAAGTCAAAAATTCGATTTTGACAAACTTTTGTATCCAGAGTTTTGTTCCAAAATGTTTATTTCGAGTGAAACTAACCGTAAGGTGTTTCGAAAATTTTTCCTTATTGTAACACAACCACACTTACTAATAGCTAAAAATGAATTGTGAGAGTTTTAAGGTAGATTGTCTAGTAGATTGCTACCAGATAATGTATTGTTTGAATATTTTCGTTGAGTCGTTATTTTACGAGGAATTTTTTCAATAACAGAACCGTGCTTAAAAATTTAACAACATTTTTTTGAATAATTAACTTTTATCCCAACTAAATAATGTAAGTAAGCCAAAAAATACTCCAGAACATATACATTGTACTATCCTCTACAAACTGAGGACATTTAAGGAAAATATAAATGAGGATCTCATCGCTTAACGATGATGTATGAGATGATAATGGAATAAAAAAAGTGTTTGCCACTAATTTTTCCTATGAAAAATACTGCAAATCGAATAAAAAGACTCATTGATGTAATTTAATGAGAAAACTGAGTGTTCAAGGTCACAATAGAATAGGGTGTATTGTCTAATTCATTAAGTCTGATCGATGAATCAGAACAAGAGGAAATTAACAAACCACTGGGTTGATACGATTTCTAAAATTACAATGGAATTTGATGGGTGCTGAGTTTTCTTTAAAGATTAACATATTAAACCGCTCTTCTCTTAAAAAAAAGATGCGTTACGGAACTTAAAAAGAGTTTCGAGAACTGAAACTAATTCTAAAACTTTTTTAAGTTCTGTGCGAACAAGATTTCGTACGATACCTTTTTTCGCTGCTTTCAAAAAAAGTTCCGTAGAAGTGTCTTATAAACTCGTAGAGGTTTTGTACAGATTCTATTTATGGATTTCATATAATTCCGTTTTGTATATTCGTCTTGAATTTATTTATTTCTACTGCCTAGTACCAAAAACAATCAAAAAAATGCAAGTATCACCAAACACCAAAGAAAAGCCACTTATGCACAAAACTTGTCGTTTGAAAAAAAAGTCATCTTCTAATAAAAATGCGCGTGAATTTGAATTGTCAAAATAGAGTAAAGGAAAATATTCTCAAAAAAATTAGATGATTTCGCATACTGTAAGAACATACCACCTCACCAACAAAGAAAATCAGTTAATTTTGATAACACAAAAAAATCATCTACGGATAATAAAATTTACAGAATATAGATAGTCTATTATAACGAACCGATTAGAAATACTTCCATCCCCTTGAGAGCTTCAGAGGTTGTTGAGAAAACGTTTTAGCTTTATATTACGGGCGCTTTTGTCGTGGAATCAGATATATTCACAACATTTCTCAGTTATCCTGGGTGCGAACTGGAGGCGTGAGTATTTTCTCGAATTCAGAAATATTTTAGACTTTTGGGGATCTTTGGAGGGTCTTGAGAAAACTGTTCAGATCTACATTAGATTACGAACCTTACACATCAAACCAGAAATATATTCACAACGTATTTCAGAAAGTTCCGTAGCGAATGCCGACCGAAGAGACGCGTGAGCGTTGTCTTTGATTCACAAGTCATGGAAGGTGGTTCGCAGATATAAGTTCCTAAAGTCAAGGGACAGAGCAAGTGCAAATGAACGTTATCTTATCATGAATGCTGCTCTAATAAATGGAAAAAACAAGCACCCTCTCATATGAGTATAGCACACAGAGAGGTATAGTACGAAACGTTTCCTACTACTATACCTTCGGTAGATGTACTATGAAACCGGTGCAAGTACGAAACCCTGAAGAGTATCATACGAAATCTCATCAATTACTAAACCTTAATGAGGTTTCGCAGATCCGTATCATATCTGATTGGTATAGGAGAGTTCCACAGAACCTCACAAGTTTCATACTATAACTTTGTTTTTTCAGAGTTTTTTATTTTTTTCGCTCTGGTTTTCCATGAATACTTGTTCAATTAGCCAAAATAATGTTTTTCTCTATCACTGATTAATCATCTAACAATTAAAAATAAGCAATTATTTGTTCATTTTTTTACTTATTGAATTATTAAAATAAAATTTATTTATAATGTGAATATTTACAAAAAAACATTTTTAAAAAAAATTAAATTATTATTTAAAAAATTTTGCTTTTAAAGCTAATGCTGTAAAACTAATCACTCTTAAAACTACGAATAATAATACGAGAAGTCCAATATCACGATTATAATGTTTCTAAAATAGAGAGTAGAAAAAAAGGCTAGAAACATTTTCTTTCATTATGTCTGATGAGTCAATGTTAGATTAAATCTGATCTTATATAGAAGAATTTGGCTCATACTTAACTGAGATCACTATTTTTCACTCACTCTTATTTTGCGCTTCGCGCCCTGTGATGTTTCTTTTGATATTAATTTTTATGTTACACATTTTATCAAAAAAGTGATTTCAATTAAGAAGCCTCGAAGAATTTATGAGAAACAATAATTAAGGGTGTCAAACATTTTAAATACGGCAATATAATTCAAGAGTATTCGATTCTATGTATTTCTCACAACACTATTTAGTTCAGCTTGTATTGTAGTATTCTCGTATAAGTTATCTTACCGTATCGAAATTCAAATAGTTGATGACTTCTTGACCATTATGATAACATGGAACATTACTATTTGCACTATTATCATTATCGCATGGTAAATATTTGACATCACGCCACTGATTGATTAACAATATTTCATTTCCATAATAAAACCAAGATAAATACTTAATCCAAATCAACCATTTAGGTGTGGAACTAAAAAAAAGTATTTTGGTTGAGTAAAATAGAAATCTTTTTCTTTCTTTCATACTCATTATTAAGGAAAAATCCACCAAAAATCATAATTGGCAATAATATGGGCACTTGAACCGCAGATGCTTGATCGGGGGTAGTTGCTAGCACACTGATTACTGATCCTAACGCCACAGATGTCAGACTTGTCAAAGTAATTACACCAGCAAATATAAAAAAACGTTTGGCAGTAGCGTACAAATTTGCCATCCAATAAGTGATGCAAACTTCAACCAAAGTTGTTATGGCAAATAGAGGAAGCTATAAAAGAAGATTAAACATTCTATTTTCAACATCCCTTTCTCTTCCGTACAATTCAAGGAAACTTGTAGAAAAAATATTTTGGAAAATTATCGTAGTCGAGTATTACACCGAGTTTTGAAGTTACTAAAGTCCAGATATCTTAACCCTTTATCTACTAAAGAGTCCAGTCACTCATGACTGATTCCTGGAATTGCTATAAAAAGGTAATGAAGCACCAAAAAGTGATGGAAAACAAAATCTTCTTTTATCAATCGATAGCTTATGGATTCATCTTGCTCTCAAAAGCAATCCATTTTTTATCACATGCTTTATTATCTTTTCATAACAATTTTATGAATCGGCCATGGGTGATCCCTTGGTAGGTAAAGGATTAAGGAAAAACAATTTATTGTTGTTTTACTAATCATAAGTGTTCGCTGATCATATTAATCACAATATTTACCTCCGCAACAAATTTTGAAAAATAATATGGTGCTACACGGTAGACAGCATCATCATGCTCTTTATAAAAAATTGGAAATTCAGATGTATAACTCTAGAAATAGAAAAAAAGTTAGTGTTTTTAAATAACATGATCATTGAACGTTCGTACCTGAGTTACATGAAACAAATTCATAAATGATGTAGTAATTAGAACTAAAAATACCACAGCATTTATATTCTGAATCCCATCTTGATTATACTTCAGTCGAATATACAGTATGCCGATTAAAAGACCAATAAACTAATGAAATAGAAAGAAAACACTTGAAATAGATGAAACTCACATATACGACGTATTATTATTTACAATTGCCAAAAATATACTCAAACGAATTTCAAATGGATTTTTTAAAACATTTTTAAAATTTCTCCATGTCAACCATCGAAATTGAGTAAACGAACTAGTTTTGTATCTATAAAAGTAACAGCAATTTTCGATACCATCATGCCTTCAAACAAATTCAATTTTAAAACTATACCTGCTTGCATTTTTATTATCAGACATTTTTCCTTTAAAAAATCGCACGAGTGGATTTGGATTTTCATCTTGATTATCTTGATGATATTCAGTTATTTCAGATAAATAACGTGCATACTGTGGTGAGTTTTCATATTGATCGGCTATATACTAAAATTATAATTGAACGTGATATGTATGCTATTTCTCAATAAAATAGGTGAAGGAAAAACATACTTCGATTTGAGCTAAATTTTCTTCTCTGGTTTTTGGATAAATAGCTAATTGTTGAATATAAAAGTCAGCTGGATTGTAATTCGACGGTATTTCAAGATTTAGACTAAACGAAAAACAAAATTATGTTTATTATTAAAAAGAAGAAAGATATTGAACAAAACTCGTTTACCTTCGAAAAAATGCTGGAGCTTTTTCTAATGAGCCAAAGTAAGCAACTCGACCTTCGGCAAGTAAATATAAACTAAAAATGCAATCATACATATTAGAAAGGCTAATATTTTCTTCGCGTGAATGTGTATACTTACGTATCGAATAAATAAAATATCTCTGATGATGGTTGATGTATTGTACACACAATTGTTTTTCCTTGATCGGCCAATTTTCGCATAGCTTGAATAAGGATAAATGCCATTGATGAATCTAGCCCGGATGTTGGTTCATCACATAATAGAAGTGGAGGATCTGAGAGTACCTGAAAAACATTGCAATATAATATCAAATTAAAGAAATTTATTGAGAATTGACAGACACAAAATGATGCTCAATTTTTTATGAGCGAGCTTTTACATACTTCTGTGGCAACTGTCAAACGTCGTTTCTCACCACCAGATAAACCTTTAACAATTCCAGGAACACCAATTGTTGTGTTTTCTGATTTTGTCAAATTTAACTGAGAAGAATAAATATATTTATTATATTAGGAGCAAGAGGTTCTATTTTCACCTACAAATTTAATAACTTCATCCACCCGTCTATTACGCTCATCTAGGGTAAACTCTTTTCCAAGTCGCAACATTGACTAAAAAAAAAGAAAATTTACTTTATATGCCACTACGATATCGATCAAATGTATACATGAAATCGTAAATGTTCTCGAACGGACAGCGAGCCAATGAACAATTCGTCTTGTTGAACATAACCGGATAAACCGGAAATATCTCGCCTCATTTTCTGTCCGTTAATTCGTACATCAGACTCAATTAGCAGTTTTCCAGGACGCCGATGAGTCAAAATATTCATCAACGTCGTTTTACCAGCACCACTAAACGTATATTGTTTAAATTATCACTTAACAAAAAACATCCTAGATTCTCACCTAGCGCCCATAATTGCACACATATGACCTGGACTAACGATTCCATTAACGCCTTTCAAAAGTACTTTATCTTCTTTAATTTCTTTGCCTAATAAACTACTTATTTTCTTCGATAATTTTCCTTGTTTTGATGGTGCTAGTGCACGAATTCCGTGCCATGTCAATGTAACTGGTGGATTTTCTTTAAGTGGTGAAAGTCCTGGTCCAGAATTTCTCAAAAAATCTGGAATCTTTGGTTTATCATCTTTTTCCACATCACTGGTTGGTTTTGTTGGATAATCATTATCTTTGAAATACTCATCATCGGGATAATACGGACGATCAGTGGGATTTTGATTTCGATTTTTTTGTTTAAATACTGAATTATAACTTGGCGGTTGTTTCTAAAATGAGAATAATATAATTATTATTGCGTTAATAATTATTGTTATTGAATACTTACACTAGAACCTCTATTATTATAGACCTGAGTCGGCCTTCCAATGGGAATTTCAACAGCCGAATGATTGGCTAACATTTCGCTGAAAAAATAAGGATTTTATATTAGTCTTTTAGTACCCTTTTTAGAGATCTGTGCAATAATTTCGATGCCGTCAAGTTTGAGGATGTTTAAAACGGTCTATCTAACGTTGACTAAACTATCCATCCCAAAATACGATGCGTGTGGGCATTTTTTTGAATAACTTTTGATAAGAATGAGATAGAGACCTGCGGTTTTCGGTGTTCGATAGCCCAGACTTGAGCGGAACTTTTCACAAGCGGAAACAACTTTTGAAAAAATTTCAAAGATCGGATTTTCAGAAGATCTTTGGAAATCCAGCTCCGTTCTCAGAAAACTAACATACAATGTTAGTCACTTTTTTGCATGCATAGATAGCTCGGACGTTACTCTACAAAATTACGCAAGTCTCGGCTCTCCAGCTGTCATCGTTCGGACAGGATTCGCTTTCCTCAAGCACGTGTCTATCTCCGAGCAGACATCTTAGGGAATCTCGAAATGCCATGGAATATAGGTAATCGACTACGCTGAGCATAGTGGTAACATTTGTTTTTGTGTAGAAATGAAAATAACTTCGCCAGAGGCATTTTTGTGAGAAATCGGTTTTTTGTCTGTTACTAGCAAAAATCCTTATATCTCGATCAAATCTCATGCTGACTCAAGTAAATTTTCAGAAAACGCTCAGGACAGCTCATAAAGCATAATCGAAGACGAAAAAGGTGAATTTCAACCGGGCATTGGTTTATGGTTTCCAGAAACCTTCTGAAAAACCTCAAAGCAACAGTGTTCTACTGGATCACTTTTTCGGCGTGATTAACAATATATGGTACCTTTTAAGTCTTTTCTGAAAATTTACTTGAGTGAGCATGAGATTTGATCGAAATATAAGGATTTTTGCTAGTAACAGATAAAAAACCGATTTTTCACAAAAATGCCTCTGGCGAAGTTATTTTCATTTCTACACAAAAACAAATGTTACCACTATGCTCAGCGTAGTCGATTATCTATATTCCATGGCATTTCGAGATTCCCTAAGATGTCTGCTCGGAGATAGACACGTGCTTGAGGAAAGCGAATCCTGTCCGAACGACGACAGCTGGAGAGCCGGGACTTGCGTAATTTTGTAGAGTAACGTCCGAACTATCTATGCATGCAAAAAAGTGACTAACATTGTATGTTAGTTTTCTGAGAACGGAGCTGGCTTTTCAAAGATCCTCTGGAAACTGCTCAAGTCTTGACTATCGAACAGCGAAAACCGCAGGTCTCTATCTCATTCCTATCAAAAGTTATTCAAAAAATGACCACACGCACCGTATTTTGACGGATAGTAGTACAATTTTGACGAGACACACACATATGAAACAGACAGTCACCTTACCGTTTTTGTTTATGTTTTTATATTTAAATTTTACTGATCGAATATTTTAGACAAAGTGAATCAAGATAGGGGCTTTCGAAATGCGTGTTTGATCTATATGTTTCGTTTATAAATAAAAACAACTCTCTACTAGTATTTATACATGATAACTAATAATCAAATACTGTGATCGATATCATATCGGAAAATAAATCAAGTAGACAAGAGTATGATCTATATAGGTGACGTACTCTACGTATTCTAACTACTGTACGGTTTGATCGGTTCGTCCGAGTACGTTCTTTATTTTAGCCTATGCACTATTATTACATACTATAGTTGTGACATAGATGCAAGGCCACCTGAAAATAATTTTATTTCGGTTCTGCAGAGAATGAATAATATGAAACCATTTTTATGTTTCATTTCCATTATTTTATTATCGTAAAAACAGAATTCACTACTTTTTATATCATAGATATACGAAAAAATAAACGTAAAAAACTTATGATAATCATTAAAAATCTTTAACATAAATATGAATGCGTTGTGCTTTATGTACA
Source organism: Didymodactylos carnosus (assembly GCA_905250885.1). Classification (NCBI taxonomy): domain Eukaryota; kingdom Metazoa; phylum Rotifera; class Eurotatoria; order Philodinida; family Philodinidae; genus Didymodactylos; species Didymodactylos carnosus. The sequence continues at coordinate 24,079 of CAJNOQ010000181.1, forward strand.
GTAATAACAGTATTTAGATTTATTTTCTATATAAACAACGGTTACGTGTTTTCTCCTGAATATTTATGAATCCAAAGAGAGTTTAACATTTTCCAGAGTAGTCGATGATTATTAAATTTTGTACTAAAAGAAATGCAAGATTAAAGATCGTCCATAATTTATCTTATTTATTCAAATTTCTATATTAAATAAAGTAACTGTCCTCCTGTATGTGAGACATAAAATACAACATTGTCCACAATGATAACCATTCAAGCATAAACATATGTTGTGGTTTTTGTTTGTAAGTATGAGGCGCATTTTTAATTCTGTTATACACTATGTCAATATAAATAATCATTTACAGAGTTATGAAGTTGTCATAATCAATAATTAAAATATTTGAAATACTTTGAACGTAACAGCAATAGGTTTCATTTTATTGAAATACACATAATTAAATTAAAAATCAAATATTTCAACGTTTCGAGCTTTAAAAGTTCATATTGAATATATACAAAAATGTGTCACTAGCTGATTAGATTTGCTAGTTACGATACATGCAAAGGAAAATTTTACAACAAAAAGTCTGATTTTTCTCGTTTTATCATTCTTTTCTCGTCCAAGATCACGTTAGAAAATAAAGAACAAAAGAAAATAATAGACAGTGAACTAAATGTTTAAAATATAACAACATAGAAATGAGGACATCAAATTCAATCGAGATCCGCTTCATTTAAAATCAATCCAGTTTTATAGAGCACATCAAGTTAGATAAGAAACTGTCTTTTCTCACTTCATAGCTGATGCAAAACCCGAGAAAAATGAGTTTTACTCTTCCAGCAAAATGATCGGATTGTGGCGCCACTCTCAGTGCAAATTGATCAATATCGCGATGAATTTTACAACATGTTTTCTCTTTTTTCAATAAACCGCTTAAGGTTATTATTATAGAGTGGGACATGAACTATATTCTCGACAACTTTGAAGAATGTTCCATGTAAGGTTCACGAGATATTCAACTTTTAAAAATGAAGTATGTTTGAGTTTTATCTCAGTATTTTAAACTTAAGTTTGAAGTTTTTATTATCAGAATCGAATTGGGTTCTGATAAAAACAACTTCCTGTAGACTTTCTTGCATTTCAGTTCGATTATGACCATAAAAATCCTCTTTTTCAAATTTTTATATGGTAGCTTAGGCCGCCGTTAGTATGGTGCCACCATCATTAGTAGCTAACTGGCCATTGTTCTTTTTTTCTAACAGTTTTGTATGGTAGTTATGAGATATGGAAAAGTTGAATATCTCGTGAACCTTACATGGAACATTCTTCAAAGTTGTCGAGAATATAGTTCATGTCCCACTCTATAATAATAACCTTAAGCGGTTTATTGAAAAAAGAGAAAACATGTTGTAAAATTCATCGCGATATTGATCAATTTGCACTGAGAGTGGCGCCACAATCCGATCATTTTGCTGGAAGAGTAAAACTCATTTTTCTCGGGTTTTGCATCAGCTATGAAGTGAGAAAAGACAGTTTCTTATCTAACTTGATGTGTTCTATAAAATTAGATTGGTTTTAAACGAAGCAGAAAAAGTTGATGTAATGATGGGATACTTCAGATGAATTTGCTCAACTACCTTTTGCACTTTGGAACTGGAGTTTGAGGTTAAAAATTTCAGAATACTAGATTTTATAAATAGGCTAATTTTAATGAAACTTTCAATAAAAACAAAAATTTTTTAAATTTCGCATAATTTATAGTCTCAAAATCATTTTTTCTGATTCTCCAAGCAAAACTGCGCATCCCCCGAATAATTGGAATTTTTTTGTTTTTTCGAGTGATAAATGATTATAAAATCAGCTTTTTCACAATACCACTATGAACAAAAAAGTTCATACAGTTTTACACCCCCCTAATATTTGTCCCCTATTTGCGGCCCTGATCAGGGAATCTGTCTTTTGCCATTCCGTGCTCCCGAAATCGTCTGACCACTTAGCGTTCTACTTTGCCTACGTAGCCGACAGTACATTCTGAGCACCTGACAGAGTATACAACATCCGATTCTAGATGTTTTGGAGTTAAGTCTTCAATTTGAAAATAAGTTTGTACACTTCATGAAGGCTTCAATATACAACGAAGGTCAGCCTCAGGCAGGCATGGGCGAGTCCGGGGGGTACTGAGTCCGAGTCCTTGCAAGTTCAAACCGAGTCCAAGTCCTTAAAAGTTCAAGCCGAGTCCATTTCGAGTCCGGTAATCTTTTAGATTCTTTTTGATGAAGGTGGTTTATATTTTAATTTGCTGAGCCCTGGATAAATATTTGATTTTTCGAAAATAAGGGTACGTTCTATGTCCGTCTCCTGAACAAAATTTTCAATTTCATGTGAAACAGTAGGTGTTGTTATTGCGCTTTTCATTTTTCTCTGCTCATTTGTGTTAAAGGTTGAATAAATCGGATTCGAAATACAAAAACTCGAGTCCGAGTCCTTCAAAAAAATCTTCAGTCCGAGTCCGCCAAAAAATCTTCCAGTCCGGACTCGGACTCGCCCATACCTGGCCTCAGGGCGTATTTTCCTTGCAGAATGACGTAACCGTGTTTTGAGTACATCTGTCTATCTTTCAGCATACAGTAACTCAACATAAATATGTTTTTTGTTTTCATTGTCTAGGGCTTTAGAGGTAACTTTACCCTTACAATTACTTTTTTCTAACCATTTACTGAGTCCTATACCGATATGTGTATTAACCTTTTGAGGATGGATGGGTCATTTTTGACCCACCTATTTATCAGTAGAGAAAAAGTGTTTAGTTCACATTAAACGATTAAATATGTAAGGTCATTAAGGTCATAAACAACTACATTTGTCATCTCATACTTTTCTTTTCTTTCTCTCCTTCTCTCATATAAATTCTTTTTAAATATCCATTGTTCTTGCTACTAAGGTACAGTGACGTCATAATTTCTCTCTTCTCTTCCGATCTTTTGTTTTCTGAGAATATTCTCATTCTCTATTGGATGTATATATATACACTAGTTCTCATTGATGAATTTAGGTTGCTCTTGAATTTGGAAAGCATATCATTTCTCTTTCAAACTTGTACTATTTATTTCTTAATACTCTTTTTACAATTAAAACTCAAGAAATGGAATTCTATGGAAATAATGAAGTCGACGACGAGTCCTGTGGACACCAGCGAGAGTGACTTCGATTTCGATTATGATGACCCAGTCGATAACTTAGATGAGCTTGAAGTTTCTGATGAAAATTCGGATATGTATACAGAGGAGCTGAATTCAATGAATGAAAGTCATATCACGGATGGCGGCTTTACCTCAATCTCTCTCTCAAAGAGCTAACTCCAGTTGCAGTCTTTAGAACCTTTTTTATTGAAGAAATTTTAAATTTGATTACTGATCAAATAAAACAAACATTTATGGAAAAGAAAAGAAACGAAGTAATAGTCAGAGAAAAACCAGTAACTGGAAGGATATGAGCAAAAAAGAGATTGAATCGTTTCTCGGATTGATTATTCTAATGGGTATCAATGACTTGCCGAATATAAAACTTTATTGGAGTAAGGATATGGTATTCCATAATACATTTATCTCTTCGATCATGTCACGAGATCGTTTTCTTCAAATTTTTTATCATTTACATTTGGCTGATAGTTCATTCGAACCAAAACGAGATTCTAAAAACTACAGTAAAATTTACAAAGTTCAGAATTTTACTGAAATTCTACGCAGGAATTTTCAGAACAATTATAACTTTGGCCGTTATGGTACAATCGACGAAAGTATGATAAAATTCAAGGGAAGATCAAGTCTCAAGCAATATTTTCCCCTAAAACCAATAAAACGAGGTTGTAAAGTTTGGTGCTCATGTGATTCAATCTCTGGTTATTTATTCTAGTCCCCTTCTAGATTTCTTTTATCATAAGATTTTTATGTAGCTATCTTGAGTTAAAATAAAATAAAACGGTTGAAAAATGCTTTTTCCATTAAAAAAAATCCGTCCTCAAAGGGTTAATAAACGTTTTAGATATCAATTTAGCTTAGCAAGACAGTTAATTTCTTGGAACTTCGCATCTAATAATTTATGAGTGGAACAGATTGCGAGTGACCTTTGAATCATCAAGAATTAGATCTATCGTGTATGTTAGGTGTTACGGGTAGCTTAGTAAAAAATCTACGACTGTGAGTTTTAGAACCGTTTTTGTGTCATGTATGAAGTTTTATACAACAGTTTCAGAACGGAGATTACGTCCGGAAAATCAAAGACCTCGGAGTCTAACTATAAGCATCAAATATTTAGACCTCTTACTCATAATTAATATAACTTGCGATTCTCAGGTAGAGATAACTATTTTCAGATAAGATAGTTATTTTTATTTCTTTTCTACTCGAATAAGATAGTAAAATGTTGAGAGAACCAATAAAAGCAATCGTTTTGCTAAAGTCATCTCTATCAGTCAAGTGATCAAATTAATGTATATATAACATTATCAAATATTGTATTATGATTTTTTATTTCTCTAACAACGAACGTACAATTTATAAACACATAATTAAACATTATAAAAGTCTAATCGAACACATAGGATCAGGTAATAGTTACAGTTAATAACGGTTCGTTCATATTCATCATCATCTCGTATTTCGACTTAGTATAATGTTTGGTATTCAATTTCTTCGAAATAGTTTTTGAATTTGATTGTACATCGTCGTCATTTCGCTCATTGCCATTTTGTTTGTGATTTTCATCATCTGTGCTAAATTCCTTTATATTCTGAATATTACTTCTTCTCATAGTGCTCGATCGTTTTACAATATATTTTGATTTCCAGTTATGATGTTTTAGACGACGTTTATTCAAACCATAATAGTCTGTATTGAAATGTTGTTGTTGTGGCAACAGTGATATAAAATCTTGTTCAATATCGTCGCCATTACTTTCTTTTGAACTTTCAATATTATCATAAATATGATCACTTTTTTCATCTACAATTTGTTTTTTATTAGAAGAATCTGTTTCATTTAAATGAATACCACGTAATCGTAAACGTTGACGAAATAATTCTTCTTGTAATGCAATTGTATGTTGTAAATTTGATGGTCGAGTATACATGACTGATGATGCATTCAATACACGTTCTAAATTTTCAATTTCATCCGAATAAAAACTTTGTAAACTTTCAGCCGTATTATAGGCACTTGAACCACTTTCATTTTGTTTTTGTGAATTAGATGATGTCGATGAATGAGTAGAAGATAGTGAACGATCAGTTATAGATACGGGAGACGTAATAGATTCATCTAGTGTAGCAGGATTGACACTTTGTTCACAATAATCAGATTGCAATACATAATATTTTGGATCTTCCTAAACAGAAAATCAAATTATACTAATCTATTACTATCACCAAACCATTCTTTAGTTACCTCATTGTGTTCAGCAAGTGATTCTAGCTGAAGATTATTAACTTGAGTGTCTTTGTTACCTAACGCAATTTGGAGTTCCATGAAATATTTAACAATTGCTTGTTCATCCATATGAAGTGGAGTATGACAATTTTCACAATATATGATTTTTCTCTCACTAAAAAAGTTTTAAAAAATTGTCAAATATATTCAGAAGTAGTTAAGAGTCTGCCTACATATCATCCGTTTGCACACATTTGCTTTTTGTATTATTTATTATTGGTTGAATGTTCTTCTGTTGTTTGTGTAACGATATATGAGTTTCTGATTCATCTTTAATATTGTTTTCAAGCTAAAATCAGCAAGCTTTTTATTTAGGCTATATTGAAATTGAGAGTTGAGTCCTAATTCTATATGAGTAAATTCGCAGAGAGCACGGCGTTCCATTCTTTATGTTTAACACATATGATCACATCTGTCATGAAGAGAGTTGCCACATATTAATCTCTCACGTTTCATTAAATTGTTTTTGCGCCTATTTTGTGAAGAATCATTAATTTGATAAACTGGTGAGTTTTGGTACTAGACAAACAGTTAACTACAAATCTCGTGGAAAATAATCTTGGTGGCGCACATCTCCAAATCAGATCTATGCATATTTGGAGGCATAGAGTCGAACTCACTAATAAAATCATGTTCTTCATATAGACTATTTTACAAGTGTATATTACAAAACAATCACTTTCAGTATAATACTATAAATTATTTAGACGATATAGAGGCTTCTGGCTACGATTTATTGATATTAACTCTCCACGAAAAACTGTAATAATAAACGACGAAAAACTTTGATTGAGCGATATTGTTTTTTTTTAACAAGAATATTGAAATGTACTCAACTATCTTATACTACATGTATAAATAGATCATAGAGATTTAATGTAAACAGAAGGAAGTACGTCTTAACTATTAACTCATTGTTCATTGATAAACAATTATTATTATTTAGTTGACTTTTGTTTTCGAAAAATGCATAGAGTATGAGAACTAAACTACTATCGGTACCAAAATTCAAGGCACTCGGTTGTTTTTCGAATAACTCCTAAAAGATAAAAGATAGGGAGTTGGGATTTTCAACAATCGAAAGAAGACAGTTTAATCTATGTTTTCATAAGTAAAACCCTTTTCCGAAACCATTCGTAAGATCGGTTTTTGTAGGAGATCTTTGGAAACTGAGAACTATCAGTTTTTTTCCATAAATAGATAGTCCAAAGAGTACTCTCCAAAATGCAAACTAAGTGAACTCTCCTAAGTCCAACTAAGCAAACTCTCCACTAAACGAAGTTTTCCCGGTTCAGGTGTGGCATCGGATTTCCTGAGAGTCCCAGGATCAATATTTCTTTAGGTGTGGCAATTTCGAAAATAATGGAAACATAGGGGATCAACCACGTTGAATCTCGCGGCAATATTTCTTTTTCAGAAAACCTCCAAAAATCTAGTGAAAATCTATATTAGGTGGGATAACCCATTTTTGCCTATTTTCGAGTATAATTAAAAAATTCATAATCCAATCAAGAACCATCGAAATTACATCAAAATATCAAGATGTACTCTGTTTTACCTGCTCAATACGATTTTTTACTTGAGAATAATAAAAAAGATTGTTATACTTCGGAAGATTTCTAGAAAACCTTTACCACACCTAAAGAAGTACTGATCCTGGAACTGTCAAGAAATCCGATGCCACATCTCAATCGGGAAAACTTCACTTAGTGGACAGTTCGCTTAGTTTGCATTTTGGAGAGTACTCTTTGGACTATCTATTTATGGAAAAAAACTGATAGTTCTCAGTTTCCAAAGATCTCCTACAAAAACCGATCTTACGAATGGTTTCGGAAAAGGGTTTTACTTATGAAAACATAGATTAAACTGTCCTCTTTCGATTGTTGAAAATCGCAACTCCCTATCTTTTATCTTTTAGGAGTTATTCGAAAAACAACCGAGTGCCTTGAATTTTGGCGCCGATAGTAGTTCAGCCCACTTCATATATTTAATGATTTAGTGTGACATTTTGGTTCTTCTATATTCCATGGTGCACATCTGCTCATTCACATATAATAACAATTTTTATTTATTTTTATCTAAGCAAAATAATAAGTTTACTCTCATATAAAACACACCTGCTTATTTTTGTATCTCTGTCTATATGTACAAAAGTGAATCATACGACAGAACGTTGATGTCTGCCGGCCAATGTCACATGTATTCTATCCATTCATAGTACGATGACAATACATACAATAAGCTCAACAACTCCTATCATGGTCAAGTATATTAATATCATCTTAATCTTGCATCAAGTACACTCAATGACACTTGACATTCGACAAGATGCAGTAGTAGCTCAATTATCAAATATATATTGAATTTTTTACAAACGTATAGCTCAACTATGATTTGTCTCAATTTATAAATCAAAATTGAAAAAAAAATATGAAACTTCTAACCTTGTTTTTATCCTATAATCTGATAAAACCTCTCAAATTGTAAAATAGAATGAATCCAACAGAATACAAATTAGTAACATTGGTCAAAATAATATATAAAGTCTGATAAAATTTTCCCTTCTTCTTTAACATGTAATAATTTAAACTTTTCATGAGACCATACCAATAGCCGTGTAACTTAACAACGCAACGTAATAATTTTCAGAATTCACTAATTCTTACTAAGGTCTCTTGTACAAGTATACCAATCAAATTTGAACTGAGAATTATGCAGTAGATAGAAATAAACCATTACAAATGAGTTAGTTCTCTATTGTTCTCTATTGTTTTCTATCTCAGCTGGATAAGAGTCTCAATCAGCGTTGATTAATTATTTTTTTTTATGTTTTCAGCACCCATCCTAAGACATCGAGATATCATTAAGAAAAGCTTATATATGAGAGATAAACACACAAAAACAGCTTTCGGTCTTTGTCATAAAAATAACAAGTCGAGACTAATTATGAAATTACTTTTTACATTTGATATTTACCATTTTGCCTTTCTTTTGTTCATATAATGTGTAATGACTACTCAATAACTAAAATACTCATATTTTTCATCTTGCGAACAACAATACAGCAAAAAATTAATTTTTAGTAAAGAACAAGTGTTTTATGAATCTTACTATCTCTCACACCGTACATTATTCCATCTTATTAGAAAACGTCACGTTCTACTTTGTACCAAACATTCATATACTCGTTAAGAAAAATAAGATGAGAAGAAATTACAAGATTAATTAATGTCTCCTATTGTATGTGAGCTTTTTGTCTTGAAAAGAATTTGTTGTAATTTACCGTTTGAATACTGCCGGTTTGTGTTTTAAAAAATGATCGAAGAAAAATTATGAAAAAAAAGTGAGAATTATATATTAATGACAGTTCAATTTAGTTGAACGAGAATGTAACTCTGTTTCAAATCAAACATTTTCATCGTCTCTTTGAAATTGTCATAATAGTTACAATCTTATCCTATTGCTCTTACTTTTAGCTTGCACACAATAATGTGAAAAAGAAGAAAGTATTCAAATTTAGCTGTCTTGCATGCTGTCATTTCGAAGTACACTCTCAAATGAAAATATAGTTGTCATCAAATGATAACAACCTATGAATTCTAATCGTTTTGATATCTAAGATTGTTGTAATTATCATAATGATAGATGTGAATTTTTAACACGAAATTTAATCGGACAAGTGCACGCTATTTCTTACCTTTCTTGTATATTTCAATGTTGAATGCTTATAAATAATATGTTGTAATTTTTTTGATTTATGTTGTAATTCATTATACAATGTACCAATACGTTTTAATAATTCTTTTTCTTTACGATTAAAACGTAGTTCTAATTGATCAATAAATAATTTTAAATCGATAATTGTTTGACTTTTTTCATCTAAAATTTTTTTAAATTCATGTGTTGCTGTTGTTGTTGTTTCATTACGTATATTATGTTGATGTTCATGTAATGGTATTGATTCTCCTTTACGAGCTAGAATTGGTGAAGAAGAACTATTATTTGTATGTTGTTTTGGTATCGATTGTTTTGTTTGTTGATAACGATGATTATTATTTTTTACATTTTCGTTTGGTGTTAGATTTGCATGATAAACCGTACGAGTTAATTGACTGAACATGCTCAAGATATAAGTTAGATTTGTAAATTTCAATGGTTTATAGACGTATTGTTGTCTAAAGTAAATAAAAATAACTTTTTAGATCATCTTGATTTCTTTACATCACCAACATTAAAGATGTTTTAGTTATTCATTTCAATGTCATATATTATTGTTTTAAGGCATGTAGTTTAAACAAAATAATGTCATCGAGGAAAAACTACAAATTTAGAATAATATTTTCACATTGTCATAAGCAATTTCAACGATATGTCTGTACAATATCTCATTTTTTGTTGAATAGAAGGGATTAATTTATTAAATTATAGTTCAATAATTTGTAATATGTTTTCATAAAGAAATGTGCTTGTGTTTTCTCAAGGAATTAAAGTCATACCTAATACTAACTCTTCTCTTTCTCTCTCTCTCTCTTCCTCTCTTACCAAAAGGGAAGCCTATATTGCCTAATCATTTCAATATTTGAGTTCTCAAAATTTGGAATGTGTAGTCTGTAAATAAATATTAATCTTATTCCTACTTATAATCAATCAGGTCATTCAACAGTATTTTTACACAATACATTATGTCAATCATTCGAATGATTGCCTAACATACACATATATATCTGTACATGTACATCCCGAGTTAAGGTTAATACTTTTCGAGAGAAAGAAAGTTTTATTGAACAAATAATTTGTCTATTGAATATCTTGACCTGAACAGATAAGAATTTCGATTTACAGATTATATTGGCTTTACACTATAAATTTGAACATATTCTATATGTTACAGATATTCATATTTAAACTGAATTATACTCATATATGCAAAAGAAAGAAAAAATAGTGCACGATTGTTAAAATTATCATATAGAATTTGTGAATTAAATTTCTATCCATCTTACAGGCTGTACATTAGGATAAATCTGTTTTAACTCATAAGCAGGGAGTCAGAATTTTTTGCATTATCTGCGATAGCTGTGAAAAAATTGAAAATCAAGACCATTATGAAAAACTGATCTTATGTCTTTTTTTGAAATATGTGCCGTGGCATGCATTGCCTATAAGTTATAGTGGCAAAAAAAGTTATATGTGTTTTGCAAAACTCTCAGTAACAATAGAAGAAACGTATAGGATCCAAATCTTCTATGGAGAAACCTGTTAAGTATTCAATGAGCATATCCCAACAGACCTATCCGTATTTTCTGAAATTGACTTTTAATTGTCTGTGGGTATATACATAGTTCTCTATCTGTCGAGGGTTTTGAACCATTCTATCATTCCAGGTTTTCTCGTACGACGTATAATTGAATTTTGTACATGCAAATTTAAGTAACGTGATATTCTAAAGTTTTACTTACATGTTGTTTTTTCATATCTATTTTGAAATCTTCTTAACTCAACAACAACAGATGAACAAGTGTAAGAAAAAAAAATGTGCACATGGAACTCAAAGCTCTTGTGTCGAATTGTTTTAGTGTATGTATATATATACACACATAGTTAGTTACTGGGAGAGTAAAAGTTATGAACGATGAATATATACAGAAAGAAATTCAAAGCGTTAATTTTCTCTCGTTTTCTTCTTTTTTTTTATTTGAATCATACTATATTTTTTTTTCTTTCTATATGCATATTTATATATGTTTTGTACAATATGTGTGAGTACGCAGACAAAGGCAAATGAAAGTAGGTATAATAAAGAAGGAGAACAATTATATAACTTATTCATACTGACATATCTATACATTTCTTTACATTTATTTCCTGTTGTTCAAATTGTTATCGTTACGTGTGCCTATATCATAACAGGTTCAACCACAAAAAACTGATTTTTTTCTTTCGCTTTTTCCTTTTCTTTTCGAATTAGGAAATAACAATTGATCGATATGTGTACATACATAATGTCATTATACACAAATTGTATCAAGAAATGAGAAAGAAATCAGAGAGATATTTACCAGAAAGATTATTTCGTAAATCATCATCCATAGTAGTAGTTAATATTGTTATAGATTTTCTCTCTTTCATAAATGAGTTGATGATGTGCAAAAATAGAGAGAGACCTAGAGGATATGTCAGTGATGGAAAGTGATTAATTGATTTTAATCAGAGAGTGCAGGTGTCATGAATTCATCTAACGTGAAAATGTATTTTACTCTCTTTCGTATGATAGAGGTATCATGATCAATAATCAAGATAATGGTGTACATAGAGGGCATAGGAAATCATCTATGACAATGATTAAAATCTTATAATGAAGTTTTATGATCTATGATAATGATTAAAATAACACATAGTCTATTCGTGTTATTTTGTTACAAATTGAAAGTTGAATGACTAATTAATGTGGCATAATTGAAGACGTGAAAAATAAACTTTTAGTATAAATTGCCAATATTTTTTTACATTAACGAGTACTTCATAAATTTGAAAACGCCTGTGATATAACTTTCTGATGCAAAAAAAAATGTAATCAACCATTCACGTATGTCGAGTCTGGTAAAAATGATGACTTCTTTTTTATTCACTCTTTTAATTGTTACGTTGAATATATACACACACACACACACACATCAAGGTTTATATAAACTCTCATGCATTGATTGCCGATTACATAGTCACAGATGTTGTTTTATATTCTCAAGTTTGATCATTAATTTTAGTCTATTTTCACAAACTGAAATATTCAATATTCAATATTCAAATCTCATTTAAGGATACTATATATACTCTGTTAAGTAGCATTCATCGGACCATAAGATGATGTAGTAAGTTTTGTAATCGATGATCAAAAACAAATATTTTTATATTATTTGTTAAATATATACATCAACGGTTTACAGATAGACAAACATATGTGTGTAATGTGACAAACGCTTAGCGTAACAGTCAGAAAAAAATGGTATTTAGATAAATACATAGATCCCTCTGCCATGCAGAGAGAAACAGCTATTGATTCATATCTCTATTATGTACGAAGGTTACAATTACAACTGAAATATACTCAGTATATGTAGGAACTTTACCACTTCTGTGGTTTCAAGAAGAATAAATCGACAAATCAGCAAGATTTCTTAATGGAAAGATTCTAAATCAATAACTATTGATTTGACTGCTGTTTGATTGAAATGTCATACTCAAACATGTTGTACTATATTGACTGAATCATATCTTAAGTATTGCAACAGTAAATTGTGGATCTTATTACTTACAGCTGAAATGTTTCTCTAGATATGTATATATATATTGAAATTGTTAGAAATGGTGAATTGTATTCGTTTATATATGTCCTTGTATGTGCATGTAATTTTATTTTACAAAAGAGACATTATGCAATTCGACAATCACATATAAATAGAATAGGCTGAGAAAGGATTTTTTTCAACATGTGAAGATATTTTATAGTTGTATTGAACAACAACTTTTTTTTTATAAAACTTGAACAACCTTTTTGTATTAGCTATTTTTATATATAGTAATGTTTGATGGACAACACCCAGTGTTCTCACCAGGATGTGAATAAGACTCATTTTTTTCGTTTTGTTCTTTAAAAGATAGTGAAATAAAAAAGATAGCTTCATTTTCGTCAGTATCTGTTGAAATATCTATTTTCATTTCTTACAACTGTAGGGTGAAGTAAAACGATAAAATACATAATTTCAAAATACCAGAAACATGATGTTCAATATATGAAAAAATTCATTATTTTATAACTATTAAATGCAGTAAATATAATCTACACTCTAAAAAATAATGTGCCTTCTACTTACCTGGAAATGTGTCATAAAAGTGACTTAAACGTGTTTTGTAAGTGTCAGCGACGTACCCTAGATTTCAGTAAGGGGTGGGCAAAATCCTTTTTTGGTCAAAGAAAAAAGTTCTTGTGGAGTATTTTTATTTCTGATTTCAATCAAAATATTTTTTTCTACTTTCAATTAAAGAAGATGAAATTTCTAAGGAGTATGATCTACCCTTGGCCTAGTGCTGAGTACGTCGCAGGTAAGTGTCTACAACAACAAAAATTAAGATATTTATGAGACACTTCTGGAAGTAAGACAGTTTAAAGCTAACTCAAATCCCAGAATATGTGTCTGCTTTAGATAAGCTCGATGAACCCATTTGGATTCATCCATACGAGCTGATTTTTATTATACATAACCCTGAACTCCTGAACGCCATAAGAGTTCATTTTGTGAAAAAGTTCTTGAGTTAATAATTGAATTTGGTATCTATTCGCTGCTTACAATTGACTTTTCATGGAAGTCTTACTGTAGGAAAAAAAGTGTCTTGTAGTAAGACACATCAAATAAATCGAATTGAAAAAGTCGCATTAAAGTGTCTTACTGGAAGGCACAACAGAAAAAAGAAATACCGGCCAAAGAGTGGTTTGAAGTCACTATGTGACGTTTGAGAGATGTATGCATTAAACCATTGCACCACCGAACCTACATATGACAGTCGTTCTTACAGTAAGGGGACACCTCCTATATCCTGCTCGGAATATAGCTATATCCCGATCAGGATATGGAAAAAAATTAATATTCCGATCGGGATATAAAACACAAAATTTCGTCGTAAAAACGGTTAAGGGAAAAATGACGACGTTTTGGGGAAAAACTGACATCACCATTAGAAAGAGCTGGAAAAATTACATCAGATTCTGTTGTGTTTGATCAAAAGAGCATCACACACCCAGCAACTATTTTTTCGAACAAAAACCTTTAACAAATTTTAGTCGAATTTATATCCCAATCGGGAAATAGGCGGTTAATCTTTTATTGACCATAATGGGATATACTCTTGATCTAATCGCTTTATCGACCCTATATCAGTCGTGAAGCCAGTATTTCTGAAGATTCCAAGAGAACATAATCATTGCGGCTTTTATACTTATATTATCTGGCACGACAACACCCCTTTCAAACTAATTAGATTTGATGAGAAACATGTTAATGTGGAAGTAAGAAATTACATTAACCGACAAAAAATTTTTAACCGTAATTGTTCGTTTTTATGTCACCTGTGTATAAATCAAATAGACATAATCAGTAAATAGATATAATCAATGAATTATCATCATCATCACCTTCAAAACATACAAATTTTTGATATCCTGATCGGGATATAGATTCTTTTTATATCTCAATCGGGATATCGAATTATATCCTGATCAGGATAGGACACAGTTCAGGACACAGTCTGATGAAGGAGCTTATGTATGATAAAAATCAGCTCTTATGGACGAATCCAACTGGCTTCCTCAAGCTTATCTAAAGCAGACTCATATTTTTCTAGGTTTATTTATAAACAAACTCAGTTTTCAATTTTGAGCCCAGTTATTAGATGATGAAGAAAATTTCGTTCTACTAGTATATTAGGTGCAATCAATGAGTCTTTATAGTAAAGATCACATCATTATGAGCTGATTAATCCTTTGAATTTTGAAGCCTATGACCATGCGTGGCGCAGTAATAGCATCAGATTTCCAAGTTTGTAATGTGGTTTTTTATGAGTCAGAAACACAACATCTTAGCACCATATAAGTTTTTTTATAAAACTTGAACAGTCTTTCTATATTAGCTATTTTCATATATACTAACGTTTGACGGACAGATGGGCTGTGATCTCAAACTTGAAGATGAGTATCAACTTAATTGTTTTTCCGTTAGATTAATCAGTTTTTCAGCGTCATTTTCATCTATGATAATAGAAATTTTTATTTTGTCTTGTTTGAACGGCTGATTCGTTTCCGTAAGAGTAGTAGGAGAAGTTTATAGTATCAATATTTGCAGTACTAAAGCTGGTCTTTTATGTGACATGTTCAACGTCGCTCTAAATTCCACGGATGCAGAGAAAAGTAACATCAGAGTTGCCGCATTAGAAGAGAGGTCGAAGCCTGACACCCCTGAGAAGGCATGTAGAATATGATTTTTGTGCGGGAGACCTGCGAGCTACTGTGTAATTGTCTTTACTCTACACGATAGAAGTGCTGATAAATTTCAGAGAACAAAAATTTTTCGCTTCGATGATGTACTCGAGCAGCATCTTGTATTTGTGTGCCGTCGGTCACAAGTGGATGTCTCACCTTAATTACCATCTTGATGTGTACTGATCTCAAAAAGAAATAATATCCCGCCTTGCGGTCACCGTTATCGATATAAGGTATTGACAGTGTCAATTTCAATATTTAATATAATTATCCTGCACCTGACAAGTTTCTAATACGGTCAACCGTCTCGTTACTAGTCATTAATCGCAGCTCTAGCCAGAGAGTTATTCTGATGCATTTTATCCATCAGCAAAAGTAATATATTTGTGTATTATTAATATATTAGTTATATAACTATTATTGCTTCGAATCAGTGCATCAATATCCGTTGTCATTGTATCCAAATCTTGTTTTAAACCAGTATCTTTTTAGCATAAAATTGCTGATATAGAATCTTGTTTTTGTATGTTTAGCTTTAAATTCAGTACCATAGCGTTCCGTTTTCTACTCAATGAACAAATCACTTATTAACTTGTTTAGAAATATTAAATTTACAGAACTAGAATTATTTAACTATCTAAATACCTATCATAGCATCATCACTGTTTGTGCCTGTAACAAATATGTCTTTCGTTGAATTTTCAATTTGATCAACAATTTGTTTTCTCATTATTGGACTTGTAAAAAATTCAATATCAGCTAAAGAGATGTTATGAACCAAATAGATGAAGTGAAAACACTTTCCTACTTTATTATAGATAGAAAGTAAGACTGCAATTACTGTAATCTATTTTGGATCCTTCAAAGAATGAGAGTGAAGTTATATTAACCTAAATTGTAATTATTGAATGCAAACTGCCAAAAATTGGCTTATCCCTATAATGTATTCGGCTTTTATAATTATCTTATAATTAAATCTTTCTAATTTAAACCCATATCAATAATACCTTTTTCATACAGAACCGATGACAATCCTATGCACCAGCTAAAAAAAAAGTTGAAGGCAATCGTTGGCACACTTCTGCTTTTCATCATCCTTAAAATTATACGCATCAACAGCCACTTATTAAACATGACAATCGATTAAAGTACATATAGAGTTTACTGATCGATAGATTATATCATCATTCTCAAATATAAATTGTAATTATCAATATCCGACTGGAAGAACAAATCCACCATCATTGTCTTAGAAGTCAAGATTAGACATGAGCATCGATGTGGTCAATGATGTGAGAAAAGCGATTTATTTTTTTGACAGTACATCGAGTTCAACAGTGCCTGTGATCACAGAATAAATAAAGAGTACGTTTATCGCACTACCAACATTACAAGATGTTACCAACAATCATATTAAACTAGGGAAAAGACAACTACAAATACTGCGTGTAAATCCTAATGGATTTACAAAATTCTGATCTTTTTCAAACTATAATGATCACTTTTTGCAAGCAAATTCTAAAGGAATTAGTGTAGAAACTTATAATTAATATTTATAACAACCGACGCTCTGGTACTAAAATTAATGAAATATGATTACATTTCGTTGTAAACTGTCTCCTTCTAAGATAATCCAAAAAAAGCATTGATCCCTGTTAAGAATTATAGAGTATGTGTATAAATACGTTTTAAACTTGTGCATAAAATGCATAAAAGTTGTCTGTAGACCTATGAATATAATATTTTTAGTCATTAAAACAATAATCAACAACAATAGCCATTTTAATTGTAAGTTCTTTGACGTGCTTGTTCATTACGTTTCATTTCATTCGTAATTGCCGTAAAATCATGTACAAATAAATAAACCTAAAAAAAATTCCATTATATTAAGATAAAAAATTCTACTTTATTTTATGATTTGAATACTTACTTTCTTCAATTCTTCTTCCACTCGTTTAATCGGATTCTCAATAGCATCAACATCTTCTTCTTTTTCAACTTTTTGTTGTCGAAGTACTAATTGATGTAAGTTTCGTACAGCTCTAGAACAAATGAGAAAATTTATTTTAAATTGTTATTTTATGCAGAGAACATTATATTTTACAAAATAATATTTCCTAATTGAAGTGTTTTTTCAGCTGATGTTGTTTGTATAAAATTCCATTCATTTTCAGCACGATTTGCTTCAATTTGTGCACGTTCTAATTCGTGTTGTAAGTCACCAATTCGATTATTTAATGTTAATATTTGATTATTTTTACTCTAAAATCACATAAATTATACCTTATGATTTATAACAATTTTTTTTTATATCTACCTGTACAAATGTTTCTCGTTTTCTTCGTAAATCTTCCAGCTGTTCTTCGCGTTGATTTTGAATTTCTAATAATGACTAAATACAAATGATAGTATGTTTTAGAAAAACTATAGAGAATTAAGCGTTGTTATCTCACTTCTTTGTTCGTTTTTAATGTTGTATATCGATCGATAAGTTCACGAACTTCTTGAAATTCATCAGCTGTTTCGACAACCTAACCGTATAAAATGAAATGGAAAGATTAACGTATTATATTAGTTAAATAAATGTTAAACAAACTTTTTCAAGATATTTATTTTGATTTGTATATTTGGCCACTCTTGCTAATAGATCTTCTCGTTTTTGTTTTAAATCATCAATTTCTGCTTGTAATTTTTCAATATCTTTGTCTTTTATTTGTCCCAATTCACGCTCATCTTGTGCACGTTTTAATGCACGCATTCGTTTTGAATCTAATTCCTAAATTTAAAATATCCTACATCTAGTTTATTTAATGCATTAAAAAAATGATGCTATATTATCATACATTGATATATTTTTCAAAATTTGCTAAACTTTCACGAAGACTGTGTTCTTTTGTATTCAATTTTTCTCGACGTAATTTTAAACTTTGCATTTTTAATTTAAATTCCTGAAAGGTTAAATTCATGTTGATAGTAATCTACAAGTTTTACAGATTAATTTACTTCTTTTTGATTTGCTAATAATTGTTCGGCTTCCGTAACTTCACGCTGTTTTTCCAACAGACGACTAGTAGATGACAGATGTTCATGATCTCGTTCTGGTGGTGCACTAAAAACAAAAATGAGTATATTTATTTGTTTTTCCTAGAAAATGAAAAACCCGAGCTTTACATCCAATATTCAATAAACAGAATTTATTCAATTGAGAAATTCTTTTAGTCTTCGGAGTGGACACAAATCATATGTCAAAGCAACATTTACAGTAAGTGAAATGAAATACAAAGAAAAGTAGACGAGAGTTTGATGTCATATTTGTGTCTCACTCCTTGAATATTCGTAGTTGTAATAAAACACACATATGCACTTGAATCTTTACTTTAATTACATTCAAAAAATAAATGAAATCAATTTTTCTCACATGGCTAGTTCTTTGCTTAACGAAGTACGAAAATAATCTTCCATAAATGCCATTTCTATCTAAAAAAAGAAGAAGCTAATGAATCTCAACAAAACATATCAATCAAGCAAATTCAAACTACTATGCATTAATTCATATTAAATTATTATCTGATCAATTTATTAATAGAGAAAGAAAAATATCAAATCCACTAATGAAAGAACAACACGTAAAAAAATCATTATATATAATATAAAAACAACGAGTGTAATGACTACAATTGCTATGTAAATCACAATTCCAAAAGGACTGTAGTCACACACAAAATGAAAAGTTTTCGTATACAAATAGAAAAATAATCTAGAAAGTTTTTCACTGTTATTAATTAAATAAGATAGTATATTTTTAAATCACTGTTATAAGAGACTATCCATATTTGACGAACTTTTATTGCGATTAATACTGCACTATAAATTCTTCAGTCATCCATATTTTGTCTTGGTCTTTGTTGTTGAAACGCACAACACAAACAATTTACATTACTAACATCTGTTGGTGCACAAATACATGCTGTATTACCACACTAAATAAATGAATATGTATATATATATATATGTAAACTAAATCATCTGTATTATCAAGAGAAATAGATATCTCACTTCACAACATTGACCGGTACAACAGGCTTCACACGTAATTATATCGGCAAAATCGACTTTTCCACGTTTTGGACAGCACGCATCAAGACATGATTCAACCGATGTTGTATTACAACAATTACATGTTTCAGCACATGCCAAGCAGCATTCTCCACATGCGCAACAATTTTCATCACAAGCGCAACAATTTTGCGTTAGACCACGAAACTAAATAAATAAAAACTTATGTATATGTACATATATATTATCTCTAACATTTTATCAACCGTTGCATTTTTTTTTCATTTCTTACTATAAAAATTTCTCGGATAACAAGTATTAGAATGAGAACAAAAATCAAACAACATAGAACAATGACAAAAATGTATGGGACATCAAGTGCCAGGTTTGTTGTCAAAGCTGCTTGTGACAAGAAGGGCGTTACCTAAAAAAACGAAAAAAGTGAGCTTAATGGAAAGTAATTCACGATAGAATAAGTTGTAAGTTTTAGGACAGAATTACGAAAAGTAGTTGAGCTCTCTACCATTCGATTGAGTATTGACGATGACTTTTTTATACGACTAATAATGTGGGCAAATTCTGAATTATTTTCACGAATAAAGCATCGGTTCTTTTTTTGGCTGAGTTAAAATCTTCTCATTTTACTATTGACTTTGTATTTTATAAAAGCATATACAGCTTTTTCTGATTGTCTGCTACGAGAAAGCTTTTTTGGAAAAATTCATAATTGCTTTATGGTATCGTGAAGTCTCAAAGGAACATTCCATTGAAAGCTTTAAGTAAAAGACTTTTACAAACAGTTAGAGAACGACGAATACAAATATTTGGCGACTTAAAACTAAATCAAAGATAAATTGCATATTATCTAATATCTATCTTAATAATTAACATACCGGAGCACTCATCACTCGTTGACA
This sequence comes from Didymodactylos carnosus, assembly GCA_905250885.1. Classification (NCBI taxonomy): domain Eukaryota; kingdom Metazoa; phylum Rotifera; class Eurotatoria; order Philodinida; family Philodinidae; genus Didymodactylos; species Didymodactylos carnosus. The sequence continues at coordinate 44,547 of CAJNOQ010000181.1, forward strand.
TGATAAGTTTATTCCACCATGGCAGCACCTCCAACTTTCTTCTGCCTCATTTGTATTGGTTAATACTCTTGATGGTAGTGTTTCATCTGTCTATGCATTTTTGATAAACTTATGCACTTTAGTACACAGATATTCATCGGCGTCGACAACATTTCTACTTTGTAGGTGAAGTGTTATAGAAGAAGAGTTTTGGTTGTAAATGTTGAGGCTGAAACTACAGTAACTGCAGTTTCCACGGAGTGAGGACTTAGTAATGGAATTTTGAGTAATAAGAGTAACCGTGTTGCTTAAACAGGTAGCCCATTTTGAGACAGAGGTTAAAACGAAACCAGTAATACATATCTAAATATTTCAAATGGCGGATGATGATGAAGAAGTGGGCGAAGAAGAAAACACAAATAATCTAGGGGTAAGCCTTGTATCTACAGTTTTTTTGGAGAAGATATTTGTAAGTGTTTTTGGTGTTTTTTGTTGTGTTGTAGTCCTATGAAGGGGAAAGAAATGAAAAAAATGAACGTCACGGTTTTGGTAAAGCGAAACTTCCAAATGGAGATACGTACGAAGGACAGTATCAAAATGGGAAACGCCATGGAAGCGGTACCTATCGGTACGAGAGGAGAGGTCCTGTTATGTTTGAATATCACTTAAAATACATTCACTTTGAATTTATAGATTTAATAATGGAGCCCGATACATTGGAGATTATGTAAGAAATAAAAGGTGGGTAATTTAAATTTGCTTTGAATTGGCAATGGACATCAAAGTTTAATTATATTTTTTAGACACGGAAAAGGCACATTCATTTATCCAGATGGTTCAAAATATGAAGGTAAGTTAGAAAATGCTAATTTACTTTTGATAGTATTTTCCAAATAGAAATAATAAAGCAACAGCAGTAGATTTGAAAGTTTTCATTTTCGATGTTTCCATCTTTGCTAGGTCACTATTAAAGATTAGTACATTAAGTAATAGAACAAATAAATTAGAAACCAGAATGTATACATAGTCACTGATTTCGATCAGTATCCATCTAACGGCTGCGATCCTCGAGTCGATGCCAAAATACAAATCTAGCCACATGACTTCCTCCGATGAAGATACGAAAGATAAGAGTGATGAGGCAAATTTTGAAGTGATTTGGACTTTTAATTAAAGTATCAACGGTAATAAAATAGTACAACGCAGTCAGTGTCAATGATTGTATATCCATAGAGGTTACTCAAAACTTTTCATTCCTAGTTGATCAGGATTAGACGGAAACCTCTCTTATTTCCTCATTTAAACATGTACATAATGACATCAATTAAATTTGCTTTTCTCGTAGACACTTTCTGTTTCAAAGAGTCGCCTGTATCCTTTTTTTCAGATTTGTTTGTTTCATTATTTATTGTATTACTTCTTAATACTAAATAGAAATTGAAATATCGAAAATAAAATTTTTTAGATCTGTCACTGTCACCCTGTTATATTTGTAGGCGCTATTAGCCATTCGAAAAACTAGTGAATACTATTTTCTGATGTCTATTTTTAGGGGAATGGAATGAAAATGTTCGTGAGGGATACGGTAAATATTCGTATCCAAACAATGATACATACGAAGGTAAGAGACTTTTTCTTAGAAAATAACGAAGTAACAAATGGAATTACTCTTAGGTGAATGGAAAAATCATCAAAGGTCGGGAAAAGGAACATACACATATGCTGCAACAAGTATGTTGACTTTGCTTTTTATAATTTAATAAGTGATCAACAATTTCTTATTTTGTTTACAGAAGCTCAATATACTGGCACATGGAATAACGGAAAACGTCAAGGAAATGGTGAAATGAAATTTGGTTTATACAAATTTGTTGGAAAATTTTATGAAAACTATGTAATAGCAGTAAAATGAGAAACTTTGTTTCATAAAATCAAACCAAAATTTCTTTTAGCCACGCGGAAAAGGAAAATTTGTATTTAAAAATAATTCACAACAAAATGGAGAGTAAGGTTTCAGGAAGTCAATATATATTTTTTTAAATAAAACTTTTTTGTTTATGTTTTAGATATCATGTGACTTCAAACGTGTGTATTTTTGTACGAGTTCATCTGGTGAACATAGTAAAATTTTACTTCTAATATAGGCTCCTGAGGATGATACAGATGCACCACCTCAAATACAATATCGTTGGATAGCCAGAGATGTGAAACCTGTCGAAAATGCACAAGCAAACGTTGATGATGAAGAAGAAGCTGATTTAGACAAAACTCAAGGTTCGTAATCGTTTTTTACGAATGTTGTTCATCATTTAAAAGTCATAATTCATTTTACAGAATTTATTAGATAAATATAGATGCAAACGACTAAAGGCTCAAGAAGGTAGCGGCAGCAGAACTTCACTTTCGAAATTTCTTATTATTTTATACATTCTGTTTGTAATGTCTTTTATTCTATGTCTTTACTAAATTAGTTCATTGCATTCATTTTAGAACAAGATACTCTTCAAAAACAAGATGAAACTCCAGGTATGATATCAAATGTCCTTTTTGGGTGAACAGTGTAATAAGATTTTATCGTTTCTTAATAGAGGCAAATAATTCTAATACAAATTTAAATGGTGATGCAGAATTATCTGACGGCAATGAAGATAGTGAAGTTAACCGACAATTTACCGATGGTAAATGAATTTGAAATTTTGTAACAGGAATAGGCTGTAGTATTAAGATTTTTATTAAATATGAGTTTTCATTCAACACTACCATGTGTTGTTATAAATTATCGTCTTAGTACCCAATTGTGTCATAACTATATTGAGTGAGACAATAGTGTAGATTGCATAATACAGCTTGTCCAAACGTAACGCAGTAACATTTTTGACCTAGTATTTTCAAGTTTTCTCCAAAAATAGAAGTCATAGCAAGTTCGTTCTTGCGTCATTCGATGTAGCTCATCAAGTCCTACTTATTTAGAAAGAATGAAGTTGTTGGATCTAATTCTTGAGGAGCTAAAGAGATTCTACGAAGCGTAACGCAGTGACAAAAAAAGACCCCTAAACACCAACCAATGATCATAAAACGAAGATTTTCTCGCTCATTACTGTAGCAACAAGAAACTTCCAAGAGAAGTTTTTATAGCTCTTTCAACCAGCCACCTGATGGTAAAAAAATTTTCTGATTACTCTTTTTCTTGAGTTATAAAATGTCAAAGAAAAACGTAACGCAGTGACACAGTTTTTTGTACATCTCTTTTGGGGCACTTAGCACATGCGAAAAATTTTCATATTAATAGGACTTTGAGTTTTCATCCATTATACTCAGTCTACACAAGAATTAGGCTCCTACAGCTTCTCAGGAGACCGGAAATTGTACAGAAAGTTGGAAACTGTACAAATATGTACAGCTGATTTAAAGACCCTAACCACAAATGTTAATAAGCCATTTTGTAGAAAATTAAATTCTGCATCTAAGAACACGTCACTCAACTTTCTTTCGAACAATTTCTCGGTTAGGAAATTCAAAATACAGTTTTTGGAAATCTCAAAATCCGATTTATGGAATCAAAATCCAACATTTACGAAAAAAAATTTTAGATTCGCGATCAGCGTCGAAAACTGCATCTATTCATGTATTCAGATCTATCGAGTTCGAAAATTGTTTTTCAAAATACTTAATCAGCGCAGTCACGCGTTACGTGGACAAGCTGAATAGTATGTAATCGTTAAAGATAAGAAAAGCGAATGCCTATCTTGAGTCCAAGATGATTATTACGAAACTGCGTGTTCTAATATTGAGATATTCAAAAGTATATGAAAAAAATTTGTAACTTACTATTGACCCCTTTACTCAAATAATTTTGAACTTTCTAGATATCGATGGTGAACAACAATTTAATGAAGAAACATGACACATTCGCTGATTAACTGGCTAAATGGCATTGTTATTCTTTGAAACTAAACTTTATATCGTCTAATTCTCTAGTAGAAGCTGGACTTCCTTTTCAGTTTTCTTCGACCTATTGAACAGTTTTTGTGCTTCGTTTCCTCTAGCATGTTTTCTGTTGAATGTAGCTCTTTTTTACTTAATATCTGTACGAAGAAATTATTTTATCAACAATACTCAACAATTTATTCATACTAAAGGACTGGGTCAATAAGAACCTACAATAAACCTAAACTCAGACAAAAAATTTAGAAATTTAGAAGTTTAGGTTCGGACTCAAAAAGTAAAATCTTTCCGGATCTAGATCACTCGACGAGAACAGGATTAATTTCGACCTTCTGACGCTTTGTTCCATTTTCGAGTGTTATTTTTAAAAAAAGCTTCGTTTCTGGGTTTGAGGTGGCTAGGGTATCGATGCAGATGTTAAAAAGAACTGAATTCATAAATTTTTATTGAAAACAATTATGAGAACACAGCAATCAGATAAGATGCTTAGTTGATTATGATATCACCCTGGAAGCGCTTGATCTGAACAACTGATATTTAAATATCAAAATGTAAGAAATTGAAAGCATACCGCCGGTTTTTAAAATATGATTTAATTTATACGATAATACTAGATAATTATAGAGTTTTAGAAAAATCGCTTTTAGGGGCATCCAAGCCAAAAATTCATCGAAAACGTTTTTTTCTTAAAAACATTTGAGTGACACATGATTCGATCTAGTTTTGTGTTTTGATTTCAAGTATGCCTTCTTTTCGCATTGAAGATGTATAGGAAGTGGGAAAAATACAAAATAAGCGTACTGCCTCTGTGCTGAAAACCCACTTTTTTTTCACGTTGAACTGAGATTTCCATCAAAAAATGAAAATCAACGAAACATTTTTAACTATTTATCATTCGACTTGAGTTTTGACGCTAATTCCGAATATGATATTTTCATTGCGTAAAAGTTGAGTTCTGATGAAGAAAATTGGCAATTAGAGGCAGAACTCTGATTTTTCCCAGTAAAGTCGACTTGGAACAAAATTTTACAAAATATACATACTTTTGTTAACTGTCAATAGACGAGTCAAATGATGGATGAATATTGCGGAAAACTTTTAAACAAAATTTACATTACTAAATACATAGGTATGCGCGAAGAAGATGTCATTCTGCCCCTAGTCGGACCTAGTCGAGCTTGCCGAGGAAGCGGACAGTGATTAAATACACTCAAATTTACAAATTTTTACTCAGTTTTTGATCATGAATCCAAATAAAATGGATTCAGAAAAGTAGAATTAGTATAAAGTGTCAAAAACTTGAATTTTCTCAAAATAGGTCAAATTTTTGTTTTCTGAAGGATAACTTGCTTTTGAAGATTTCTCACTCAAAACTTTGTTAAAAAATTATAAAAAGGACATATTCGGAACCGTCTCTTCGAGCTCTTCCCTGATGCTAATCCAGCAGATTTGACGTTGAGTTCATCACAGGAAGTGTCAAAAACCCATTTTTCTAATTCATTCCGACGCACTGTGACACTCTGTCAATGGCTTCAGTTGAATGATTATTAGTTCAAATAAATGTTTTTTAGCATGAATATATTGTTAATTATACGCTTATATTGATAAACAAATAATTACAGAAAAAAACATTTTTCATGTCACTCCTCCCGCATAGGTCAAAGATGACCTATGTTGTTCTGAAGGATACTACTCTCATATCTCTAATCAAGAAATTTTTAAACGCTTTCCTGCAAATAGATGAGGCCTATACCCGTATATATCAATCGCCCAAACACAAAAATAATCAATCTGTGAAAGTGAAAAAAATTAAAAAAAAGAAATCAAGATTTTTTCACTTTTTTTGAAAATTCACCGTTTTCAGACTCAAATATCTTAGCCAAGAAGTGGTGAAAAAAAAATTAATTTTTTATGAATCTATGCTCATTGAATTCTCTACACAATATTCAATGAGCTTCTTGGTCCGATGTTTTGTTACTTCATTACATCGTTTCTACGAATAGATCGAAAATGACCCAAACGGAGTTAAAAAGTTAAGGATGTTTTTCTTCAAGTACGCTCTGGCGGCAAGCATTGTTAATGAATCTAAAACATTTTTACTTATCATGATGTTTTTGAAAAATCATAAAAAATTATCTATCTTTTGACTATTTGTTTTACTCTCCTTTGTTCCATATATTAATGATGATAGATACAGATGCACAATAATTTGCATATCTGATGACAAAAATCATATTTTGAAATAGTGGAAGGTTATTGAAAAAATATCTTTTTATTGTACAGGTATCGCATAGGTAAGTTACCTATCGATCAAATCATTTAGTTTTCTCAGCAACCATAGAAATCGAGGCATCAAAAATATATAGAAATGTGCGCCTTCTAAAATTTAATAATTATCTATTATTATCATGTTAATTAAGTCATATTTTAAAAGTCGGCGGTATCCTTTAAAATTTTCTTAGTTTCAACTAGACATACACTAGTTCCAAACAAACACTTATAAAGATTTATCACTATTTTTTTGCTATTAAGAGCCTCAATTCCAACTAAGTTTTACTACAAGAAAAATTCAGTTTTATCTCCTCTCCTATTTTAACTAATTCTACCGGATTTGTCGACTAATTTAACAGTTTCAATTCTAACAGATTGAGAGGAACTAAAACTGGATTTTTCTTGTAGCAAAACTTGATTGGAATCGAGGCTCTTAATAGGGAAAAATAGGGATAAGTGTTTGTTTGAAACTAGTGCATGTCTAACTTCAATACATAGAAGAGCGATTTGAACGGTACCGTTAGACCGAGTAAAATTTCTGATCACCGCTAAACAATGTGCCTATAAATTTAGTCAACACCTTATTTTGAATGCAAACTAGACGAGAGCGTATAAAGTTAAGTTTAAATGTTGTTCGACACCGCAAATTGGAAAACTCTTGTTTTACATCACATTTTTTATCTAAGTTTGAATATTTACTTCGAAATGTTCGTTTCTTTGTCTCATTGTAATATTTTACTTATCTTAGAATACTATTAAAGTAGTGAATATACAAACATATTCAAAGTATTCTTTTAAAATTCCATATTATATATATTCATATTATATTTTCTAGTGCTGTATTTGAAGTTAAAATAAACAAAAAACGAACAAGTTGTTATACATTTGGCTAGAAAAAAACTAAAATTAGAAGAACATGTTTGATACTACGGTACTACTGTATAAGTAATGCATAAGTATGTGTAATAACAACAAAACTTAAAATTGATAAGAAAAACAAAACAAAAAAATTGTCCCATCACCAAAATAAATTTAGCCTCATCGATTGTTCGGAAGCTAGAAATTATCAAAAGGAAAATGAGACAGGATGAGTATACGCAAGATCACATGAGATGAACAAAAGCCTAATGAGAAACATAACATATTATAGAGGATATTAAAGCATATCAGTGGACTTAGTATAAAGTTTTAATTGAGCTAGTCTCGCTTGTTTTTAGTTAAGTCTGTTTGTATACACCGGTTTTCATTTTGCTAGAAGTTTTTAACTATTACGACTTTCTAATGATGTTTTCTGGATTTAGATGATTTTTTTCCATGTTTTTTATGATGTCCATGATGATGTTTTGCTTTCTTTTTTAATTTGTCTGCTTCTTCTTCTTCTTCATCTTCTTCTTCTTCTTCATCTTCTGTATCAGTTTCAGTATCAGTATCTGTTTCTGAATCATCTGTATCAGTGTCCGTATCAGTGTCTGTATCAGTATCTGTGTCTGTGTCTGTGTCATCTGTATCAGTATCCGTATCCGTATCCGTATCCGTATCCGTATCAGTGTCTGTATCAGTATCTGTATCAGTATCTGTATCAGTATCTGTATCGGTGTCGGTATCTTTGCCATGTCTTCCAGATTTCTTTGAATGTTTGTGTACATGTCCTCTGACTTCTATATACTCTTCTAGCTCTTCTTCGGTATTACCTAGAACAATAAATTTTATATTTCGTTTTCATCAATTTCTCATTTTTTATTTTCTCTGAGCTACTTACCATCAGCACATTCTTCTGAACATTCTTCACGATTTGATGAACTACATTTCGCTCTCCTCATGCATTCATTGTACGACAAAAAGATTGAGGCTCGGTCACGTGCAATAAATACGGCTAAAAAGTATGATAGACGATTATATAATTGAATATTAATCGATCTACTCATATAGCAGTTGTGTTAATCATCTTTTTTATGCCTGTTAATAATAGCGTTTATTAAAGAGAAAGGTTAGTCGTGCACGGAAATCAAACATAAATTGAGATCGTTTAAAGCAAAAGGAGATTAACAAAAGTTAGTAAAGAAAGATAAAAAGGTTTCGAAAGACAAAGGATCGAATACAAACAAAAATTTAGCACATTTGTTACATAAAAATAAAAATAAAAATTAGAAAAAAGATTCTTATTTACCTAGTTTTAGAAAGAGTTTAACTACAGATAAAACGATTATTTATTTTTCATCATATGATGCCGAATAAAGAAACAAAAGTCTTAACTTAGTTTAGTCAGATTTCTAAAGAATAGTGAACTGTAACTCGAAGAAAATAGAAAAACTGCAAAAAGTTTACTATCTAACTAAACACAATGTATGAAAAAACTATTCTAAATAAACTATACAAAGTGATTATGGCACATAAAAGTTTTTAGTGTGAAGGAAGGGTCTATATTGTAGTTTATCGTATAGAAGATGGTTGGATTAAATATCACTACTCTGATGTAAAAGAGAGAGTGAGCTTTTCAAACAACAAAAAGTTAGTTGTCTTGTGATGTTGAAAAATTGTTACTTAAGAAGTATGGTAGCATAGACAATTGCTTAAACTAGCAACTCTATTAGAAAATTTAAAATTTAAAAATAGAAAAGAAACCAAAACTGACTAGGTTTGAATGACTTATTACTCCTTGACTGAACATGCCAACAAAAAAGGGTTGTGTTCATTTTTCCATTCTCGTTGTGATAAAATTTGGTTAAGTTTTCTTTGTTGATGGTAGTTTTGTTTTTGTGGTTTTTGAAGATTTTGACTGTTGTGCAGTTTTCGATTTTTTTGTTTTTTCATCATCTTCTTCACTTTCAGAATCATCATCAGATGCGTCACTTTCATCACTTGTCTCATCGTCACTGTCACTTGTCTCATCATCAGTATCACTTGTTTTCGAATTTGAGGTATCTTTTTTATTTTTTACTACTTTTTTGCCCTTTGATTTTACATCTGATCGATATTCTTCAATGTGTTCAAATATTTCGGTATATTCTTCCAATTCTTCTTCAGTGTTACCTAAAAAGGAACAATGCATATTATTTCATTTTAGTTATGTTGCCTGTACGCTAGGAAGAGTTGCATATACAGTTATAATCTAGCCAGTCCGCTTAGAATTCAAGATAAATCCAGTTTTGATATATAAAAGTCTTTTATCTTTAAATTGCTGTTTTTTTTTGAGAAACATTTCTGCTCATTTGTTCTCGTATTAGGCTATACCACAGGGGAGAAATAACAGAAAGCTTTCTATTTGTACATATGAATATATCACTGACCTGCTGAGCATTCTTCACTACATTCTTCTTTTCTTGTTGAGCCACAATTCATTCGTCGCATACATTCGTTGTATGAAAGAAAAATGGAAGCCTTGTCTCTTGAAATGAATACTACTGAAAAAGAAGAGGATAGAAACTGTACGGCCGTAAAAATAGTGATGGCCACATACATGTAATAGAATAAAACTTAGAAATATGATCTTTTCGAAAATGAAAATTATTATTGAAACACTGCACCGTTGAATACTCATGCAAATACTGAAAGCTTGGTTATTCGTTTCTTAAGAGCGCAAATGTGTTATAGCGTTGAGATTAAATATTTCGTTTACAGTTACAAAAATATTATTCGAAATATATGTAAACAAAGTTTACTATATTATATTCGATCCCACACGTATAAATGATTAGAAAGTCCAGATAAATCTCTGGCGAAAAGCAATTTTAAGCGGCAACTTACCTTTTTTATCATCATCATCATCGGTATCGTCATCGGTGTCTGTTTCAGTATCTGTGTCTGAAGTATACAAACAATAGTATAAATTTATAAGTTGATCTGATGTTAGACGAATTAGAATAAAAAAAAGCACTATTTAAAAGCATAAACTATTTACCAGTGTCAGTATCAGTTTCTTCTTCTTCTTCGTTTTCCTCTCTAGATTTCTTTTTAGCGTCGGTTAATAAACCGAGAGAGAGAAGTAAAGCACAAGTAACTATAACCCACTTGACTTGCATTTTGCTAAAATCAGAAGAATACAAATTAACTTAAATTAACTGAAAAATAATTGAAAACAATAATTTTTCTAATACAGCTTTCTAGAATCAAGACCTAGACTGCAGAAATGTTTCTTCGCTTTTCCTCATTCTTGAGTCAAGAAGTAATACTGATTTTGCGGAAAAAAAAGTATTAATTTATCGAGAAAAGAAGCTCGAAATCTTGAGATATTTCTTTCTTAAAATCTTGACAAGTAATGCAAAGAACTATTACAGTACATATTACAGAAAGAGCTATAGATAGAACAGTCATGTCAGCAAAGCTACTAGGTTCTTTTAAACACTTTTCTTGTAAATTACAAACCTACTACGTCTACAATGACTTTGATGGGCTGAAACGAACACACAAAAAACGATTTGTGAAAAGAACTTTTTAACTAAAGCAAAACAGGTATACAGGATACAAAATTAGTATTATAATTATTACACGCTTGAATACTCTTTTTTCACTATCAAAGTATTTTCTTCTGGTGAGCGAAGGTTTTTAGTTGTAATAAGTATGCTCTTTCTCTCGCCCTTTCTCTGTGTCTGCGGTTAACCAAGTGTATCATCACTTCTAACGAGAAGAGTCATCGTTGACATAATCATTTATTGCTGGTTTTTATTCGCTTCGATGCTTTTACGGGCGAATATGCCTGTTTTTCCGTACTTTTTCCTGAACATCATACGTCAGGACCTTATGCTAAACGATTATCATATTCAATTCTCTCAATAAATTCAAAGTTATCGTAATAGCCTTCTATTAGTATAATAGAAAAATCTGTATGGGAAAAAACTGTATCTTAGGAAAATTTCCAACAGGTCACGCTTTACGGTTTCTCATAATACCTTAAAAAATTATTCTATAGTCTTGCAACATTAGTAAATATCTATTGTTCTCAAGTTTTCTGCGCATCGCCGGTCAAATGGTTTTACACAACTTTTAAACAGATCGTATGGCACAGGACGATCATAAGCAAGTTTCAAACACCTTAAAACTCCACCTGTCTCGATCTTCGGAAAGAATATATTTTAGCTTTCTGATAAATCTTTTTTCAATTTTTTCAAATGACATACAAACTCAAGAAGAGGATAAAGTACTGGACACAACGAGATTTTTCGCTGTACTTTATAGTGTATATAGTCCTAAAAAGCTGTTAGATTCTGTGAAGTAACTTGCAGATTCTCATTGTATACCGTACGGTTGAACAAAAACCAGACTACCGTCTAAATCGAGATCTTCGCTTGTTTTTCAGTTACTGCTACTGTCATCTATTGTTTAAATGCAGATAAAACTGCATAATAGTGACATTGGTGAAGGTATATATGTCAAGATACAATATGCACAGAACTAGTTTTTTTAACCAGAAGAAAATCGATACCCGTACCGTACAGCGTACAATATATTCTATCCATCTGTTAAGAATACTTTACCTTCCCTGACTGTAAAGTCAAAAGTTTGAATTAAGAACAAGATTCCTGAAGAATAAAATCACACAAGCTTAGCAATACATTGCAAAAAGAACATGGCTATATTACTAATATACACTTCGACTTTTCAAGTACACTTAGCTCCTTTGTAGCATACTCTTCTGTATGATATTTGCTTCAAAGGACAGAATTTTATTTATTTGAAAAGACTTGAAAATACTTCACATTCACATAAGTTCAAAGTTCGACAAAAAAAGTCGACCCGTTTTAACTTTGGAACGTATAATTTTTCATTCTTAATGAAATAGACCGAATCTAATAGATGCACGAATTTTAGACTATTTATTCCGCTTGGTGTTTGTATCTGCTCTAGCTCTTATCACCACCATCACCAAAAAAATACAAAAGCAAGATGTAACAAACTAAATGATAACAAACCTGAATATAATAAGTTCCTGATAATTGTATGACACAACGATGATGGAATGCAAATTTGGAGGATGATCTCCAAAATAGAAAAGGAAAGAACAATAGTTTTATAGTATATAGAGTATAAATAATAATAATAAAATAATGTATGAAAGAGAAGAAATGAAAGGCTAATCCATAAACTAGAAGAAGAGGAATAAAACGAAATGCACCGTTGGAGACTATTGTAGTTGCTACTAGAGTCGTACAACTAGCAGCTGCTATCAAACTTCTATTTGATTTCTTATTTTCCCTCATCCTGCTACTAAAACGATAAATATGTCTACTGTCTACTTATACAGTACATAAAAAAACCACAAACGTTAACAACTCAAACTCAATTATGATGGTAATAATGCTCTGTTTTTTTCAAATACTCATAAAATATGCGGTTTTTATGGTAGTCATGTTACAAACATTATTCCTTAGAGATAAAACCACCTTATAATCAAGGAAAAACAAACGTGTGCAGTAGTAGTTCGAAAGTTAGAGGATTTGTCTAAGGTAACATTTGTGGTAAAAAATATATAGCTGTATTAATACATATATGTACTGATAATCTTTTCTGTCCTCTTTATAACGAGAAACAAAGAAAAAGAATGGATTAGAAAAACCCCTTTTTCTACGTAATGTTTATATATTATTTTTTGTCCATATTGCTATATACATGAATGATACAAAAGGAATTCTTTTTTTTTTGAGTGTCTTTATAAGATGATTTCCCTTTTGTTTGTCTCCTAAAACACGTCTTTTTTCTTTCTCTTTTTTTTTGTCATTTACAGGAGAGTCGGTGATCCTAATAGATGGTGATCAATGAGTATTTCACCTTGAAAACAAGATCAATGAGGTGTGAATAGATTGATGTCGCTTTCGCTTGTTATTTTGTAGCATAAAAAAACGAAATCAATTTTAAATGACTTTTTGACTATCCATTGACCAGCTTTTTTGTATACTCATCTGTACAATATACACATATTTTCTACTGTAAAACCAAGGTTATTATTTAAAAAAATAGAGATACTCTAGTTATCTTCTTCTATATGCATACGTTACAAAGAAGAACATAAAAAGAAACGACCATTTTTTCTTATTTACGCGTTGTACATAGAAAGAGAGAAAGAGAGAAAAAAACGAGTTACCTCTTCGTAGTTACGCGTGTATATTATCACTTTTATTTATGAGATTTTTTGGAGTGAGAAACTCTGGTTATAAGCAAATGGATTGATTTGGATGCCATAAAAAAAATATTTTTTGTCTTAAGTCATACATGTGTTATTTAGATATATCGAGAGAAGAAAACAAAATAATAACACCGATTTTCTCCTCTATTTCCTATTTTTAGAGTCTAAATGACATGGTAAAACCACAAATCAATGACATCGTTAAACGCTAAGATAATATAAAAGTTGATGTTTTTTTCTTATTCTAACAGAGAATTTATTGCACTGTACATTTTGAAGAATATAATTTATAAATAAAATATAGATACTTACCGTCATGTCTATCATTTATTCTTGTATATGAGCAGAAAACATGACGCGCGTAGATCAACATACGTCAACACGAACAAGAGATTTGATATCAAAATAAAAAACATAGTAATGCCAATTATATGGCGAGAAACATTTGTTTCTCGGAAATTTATTAGCTTGCATTTAGCGCAACCTATAAGCAAACCACTATCAGCTGCAGGTCTTGTCTACTTTAAGCAGAAAAAAAAGAGTATGAATATGGACTATATACGTGTATGTAAGTCTTAAAACTATTTGACAACCTTTATTTTTTATAATTTTTTCCTTGACAGCGTCGGCTAAAAGACGTCTGATTCGAGTAGCTAAAAGAATATTCAGTTCGGTGAACTGTGTTTGAAAATTTCATTAGGATTGCTAAAAACCAGGTCTTTAGAGCACCTTTAGAAACACAACTTTCTTGGATTGGATTGGATTGATAACGTTTTGCAACAGCTTAGCCCAATAGAGAAAGCATTTCTGAACAGAACAAGACGGTTCCGTGCAAACTCTATGACATTTTTTCATCAAATCACATTTAATTCTATGTTAAAACTAGCTATACCAACAGAAAAACAGTAAAAAATGCCTTTCGAGCTTTTTGTAAACTGAACGGAGTTTAATGAAGAAAAGTTTCAATCTGAACCAGAGATGGAACTTAGTTTTCTAGAGAGACCGGGTTTTCGGTAATTCTGCTGAAATTTTCCTGTGTACAATCTTTTAGATGCTCAGTTCACTTTTTGGGGGAATTTTTTCAGCTATCACATCACAGTAGAAGAAAAAATCAAAGCTAAATATTATCAGATAGTTTTGGGACTTCCATTGTAATGACCAAATGCTGTTACTGGTAGCGAAACTTGACATATGTTTGTAGAATAGAACTTTTTGATACCGCTTCTTATTATCCAATAATCTTAAAAAAATCCAATGAAATATTTTTTTACAGAGAATTAGTCTAATTTTCCTCTAACAGCAGTTTGTATAATAGGAAACACTACTCATGTTACTTGGTCGTTTTAAAAAAGTTAGCAAATAATTATTACTAAATAATCGGGTTTTATCCTTTTCTTGTTTTGCAATGATACTGCGAAAAACAAAAGTATGCTATTTTCTTAGACTATCTAAGATTGGATCGGATCGTTAATATGACACGTCCAATTTATGTATTTGCTTTGCGTTCTTTGTCATCAGATCGAGCAAAAATATTAATCACTGCCATCTATGACATAAAAAAATCGAAATAAAGCGCGTATTAATATTTTCGATAATTCTAAAATAACCCCAAGACCACAATTACGCGTCAAATATTAAAAAAGAGGTGTAAAATAGGATTTTTCTCTGAGCTATTGTGAAAACGGACAACAAGGCCTCTGAGGAACTTTTTCGATGATTCAATGGACACGCATCATTCTACTAAATAGATCTAAACTATTCTCGAGTGAAGGAATTAAAACGTTTATCTTTTCTCTCATACTGACTGTAGAAATTTAGTATATTAGTAAAAAGACGTTATAAAAATGATAGCCGATTTAAGAAGAATACTTTTAATGTACTCCTTTCTTTTGCGAGCCCACTTCACGAAAAAATGAGTCTTTCTCCGCATGTAGTCTGTGTGTTTTCTTTTTTCTACGTCAATTTTTTTGTCGCTTTTGTTGTAATAATAAAACGTAAGAACTGTCTGTTTTGGCAAGATGGAAGTTTATTGCCCAACTGTAATGGTTATTGAGTGATAATGCTAAACTGATCTGAAGGATCCGGCAACAAAATTAATTTGTTCATTGTTGTGCTATAGGCCTCAAAATGGAACAAAATCGAGGAAACCTTGATTTTCAATGATTCTGATGTAGTATGGACGTCCAAGAAGCCGTTATGACTGGACACTCGATGACTTGGAGTAGCCGCGAAAGCTCAAGAGACATACATAAACCATTATAGTGAATCTGGTGACAACGTTTATTTTCGAAGAAAAGATACAAAAACTAATGAAAACCATGTTTATGAAAATTGGAATTTGCAAGCTGTTTCCACCTAAGGTTGAAAAATTCATAATTTATTCACAAATCTAAACGTCCGACGTTCGTGATTTGTGGCGATATATTCAGACAAGGTCTTTATATTGCAATTTATTCCACTATGAACCTTTCCAACAGGATTTAAGAATCAACCGAGACAGTCTGCTGGATAGAGTAAATGGCAATATAAAGACCATATATTTTTTTCACTTGCACAGATTGATATATACGGATATAGGCCTCCTCTATTTGCAGGAAAGCGTTTAAAAATTTCTTGATTAGAGATATGAGAGTAGTATCCTTCAGAACAACATAGGTCATCTTTGACCTGGGAGGAATGACATGAAAAATGTTTTTTTCTGCAATTATTTGTTTATCAATATAAGCGTATAATTAACATTATATTCATGCTAAAAAACATTTATTTGAACTAATAATCATTCAATTGAAGCCATTGACAGAGTGTCACAGTGCGTCGGAATGAATTAGAAAAATAGGTTTTTGACACTTGTGTTATGAATGAAAAATGAAACTTGTACAACGAAAACAAACGTATATTGTTCAAAATGTAAAGTACATTTATGTCTTAAAGCAATACGTAATTGTTTTAAAGAGTATCAAAAATAAACATACACATCTTCGATACACTGATATTAGTTTCTCTGTTGGACATTTTGAATTTGTTCAGGGATTTTTGTTGTTGTTTTTCTTGTTTAGTCATCGTTTTTCCAAAAAGTGAGTCCTATGGTCTAGAGAACTACGTAACGTGGAGACATTCTGGAAATGGGAGATAGTTCTCTGGGTGCTTAACGTGGACCATTTCACGTTCTATTTTTAAACAACCATCCAGATTCAGCGAGATGAATTCCACAAGTGGAAGAAAAATGTGTCTTGGACTTCGAACTTTTTAATTATTATTAGTTGTCCGGCACCATTTTAGTACACTATCCGCGCGCTGCGACGGCTATCGCTTCTCTGTTATAGTAAATATTCTTTCTTGTCCTGAGACCTCCCAACTATTTACCTAACGATTTGACAAAGAAATGATTCAATGGCGGATCAGTCTGATTAAGAATCCGTTTACAGATCTTCGTTAGATGCTCCAGCAGCTGAGATCAGGAGGCTCATAGCTCAAGCGTCACACAAATCTCAAACTTTTTAATAATAAGGATTAGTTGTCCGGCGCCATTTTTTTTTATTTGTAGACAGAATTGAGAAATGAATCTGTGTACATAACTTCGAACTAGTGAATTTCTGTTTTCCCATACATGCATCTAATAAAAGGTATACTTACCAGATTACCAGATTACTAGGTCTTTAAAACATAGAAGACACACCGAAGAATGATTTTAAAAGTTATTCATTGATTGTTGAAACGGTTTAGAATAATCCCAATAAGAAGAAAAAAAGAATCGATAATTAGTCCGTTGAAATTGCTACAAGTCTCTTTATAACATTTACAGCTTCTTATCCTTTATGTATTTGCCAAAAGGATTGGTTTCCTCTGGTGTTATGTCATCTAAGCACATAGTCTCAAAAGTGTGCTGGTTTTCTTGCTGATTGATACTGTGAAAAATTACTGCTTAAGCATGTGCCATAATGTTCGACAGTTGGAAGTGTCCACATTGTCTATCGCGACATCGCAACTTGTGTGTAGCACAATTGCATTCTAGTGTTTTTCATGGTAAACTTTGACTTTAATAAAATTAAGCCTATCATGAATCATTTTCTTCATTTTTCAAAGTAATTCATGGTAGGAAAGACTTTCTAACTTTCTACAGATCAAATAAATACATAATTGGCAAAAACCGCAACCAAAACCAAATAAACAAAAAATTAAATTTTCATATCACTTAATCCGAATGGGTCGTAAATGACACATTCTACACCTGCGCAATGAAGGAACTTCGCTCAAATTTAACCACACCATTGTCATATTGAGCACCCACATACCCTATTCCTGTGATGAACTCAACGCCAAATCTGCTGGATTAGCATCAAGGGGTAAAGAGTTAACCTTAGGTGGATACAGCTTGAAAATCCCAATTTTCATAAACATGGTTTTTATTAGCTTTTATATCTTTTCTTCGAAAATAAACGTTGCCATCAGATTCACCATGATGGTTTATGTACGTCTCTTGAGCTTTCGAGGCTACTCCAAGGCACCGAGTGCCCAGTCATGACGGCTTCTTGGACATCCATACCACGCAGAATCACTGAAAATCAGGTCGCGCTTGATTTCTATTCCAAAGAGGACGCTTTGGACTATTTATGAATGATAAAGAACAGTGTATTGTGACCTTAACTTTTTCAGTTATGCAGCGTTTTTCTAGAGACCTCCTGGGAAATCAGTTTAGAATTTTCGAGGTTTAAACTCTTCCACAAAACCATGAAGAGCATTATAAAAATTCCATTGGCTGAAAGGCAATGGTCTTACGACCCTAAATACAAATTCGTGGTGTCTGTCTGTCTGTTAACATCACCTACAAGGCCGACGGAATTCTACAGGTAATTCCGAATTCGGACGGAATTGTGATTGCAATACGCTTTTTAAGTCGCAACAAGCTTTGATATTGCTGGGCAGAGCTCGACTAGGACAACGTCACTTTATCTGAGATTAATGAAACCGTGAGACAGTGCTGCTTCTGATATCTCTCCTTGTACCACTTTCCCCGTTTTACGCCGCTATGCTTTTTCCTTTCTGTATTACTCATTCAACCATTAACATCAACTACAAAGCAGAAAGAAGTCTATAGGTTTGCTTAGACTTTTTAATGCTTTCTCTGGTCACTTTGAGAGAAAAAAAGATTTAATTATCCCCTCATGGACAATGGTGTGTGTGATTCGCCAGGAAAACCCTACTTGTTGATATTAGCAGCGCAAATATTAGAGATTGAGAGCTTCTCGTTGGTGAAAACCCAAACTCGATATGATTTTTGGTTGTGAAGATAATTGGAAAACAAATAAAAAGTTCATATTGTATGACTAATTTTTTTATCGACTGTATCTATGGAATAAAATGAAATACTTTTGGGTTGAACGAAGTAGTTGAACTTGCTGAATTTTTTGAAAGGTTCGACATATACCTAACTTTATTTTATCGACATAATAAAAATCTCAATCTATAGACGGATTTGCACTGTGGTAACGCACATGAATGCTTTGTACTTCACTTATTTATGAATTAGTACTCATCGTAATTATTAACAATTTCAGGCTAGGAGAATATACATCATTCACAGAGAAAAACATAGACTGCACTTTAATAATTTATCATTGTGAGCCGATCCTCGAATGTTAACGTATGTAACCTCGTTGTGAACACTTCGCCTGGTAAGTTTCCTCTATTTTGTTCCACTAGACGGCTTGTTCACGTAACTCGAGACTTCCCTGATCTAGTTTTTTAAAAAATTATTTTAGAGTAGAACTGCGAGGAGCATATCACTAGATGCAGTTTTTGGCGCTGATTACGAATCTCACATTAGTTTTTTTAAAAAATTAAATTTTTGTATCAAAAATCCAGTTTTACATTTTTTGAAAACTGTATTTTCAGTTTCCTCACCTAGACGCTTTTCCTAATAAAATAGAAGGTCATACTAATCGATAGAGAATTCGATTCTCTACAAGATGGTATGTTTCTTTTGAAGTTTAGGCTCAAAACAAGCTTTTTAATAAAGTTTTAAGTTTTAAGATTCTCACACAATTCTAAGAAAGTGAATTCAGCCTTATTTTCACGTTAGTCTACATTCGATGCCTAAAACTATTTCTGATGTGAAAATAAAATCCTTTGAGCAATGTTTAGTGCTCCAAACTTTGTTGGGAAAAACGAGTGTCACAGCGTCACGATGATAAAACACAATTATTGAGGGATCGAAAGCTCTTTGGAAAGATTCTTTTTTAGCAATCAGTAGGTCGTTTACTCCTCTACAAACGTTGCTCGAGGCACTTTTTATTAGCTCTTCTAAGTTCGCAGCAAATTAGCTTTTAATGAGAAGAACTTCGAATTTAGGGCTTTATTTTGTCAAAAGCGTCACGCGCCGAAAAACGGTTCTAAAAATTCGAGTCTATAACTACATACCTTCATTTTTATACCAAAAGTAGGGTATGGCGAGCTGCGTCGAATGGCGCTAGAACAAAGTTTCTAGCTCTTACATCTTTTGAGAAAAGCTCAAATTACTGTGTCAAAAATGTCACGGCGTCACGCTTGGACAAGCCGTAGAGTCCTATTTGCACAACAACGAACAAATTAATCTTGTTGCTGGATCCTTCAGATCAGTTTAGCATTATCACTCAATAACCATTACAGTTGGGCAATAAACTTCCATTTTGCCAAAACAGACAGTTTTTCCGTTTTATTATTACAACAAAAGCGACAAAAAAATTGACGTAGAAAAAAGCATACACTCGTATAAGAAAACACATAGAATATAGTTCATTTTTACAGAGAAAAAACATGATCACAGGATTTTTCTGTGCACAAATTAGTTAATAAAACACATAATGTTGTAATTATTTTACTACACATACAAAAGAAAAAGAATTATTTGAGATTTTCGTTAAGTTTTTTAGCATCATTAAACGCATTTTCAAAATTCTTTGCTTGGTCAGATGTTTTGAATTTGACGCACAATGTTTCTTGTTTAGCAGTATTCTCAGAGTAATCCACACAATTCCAAACATAAGCATTGTCCGTGGCATGATGTGACTT